>OMNM01016687.1:39316-49772 GCA_900302745.1 Parablennius parvicornis | reverse complement strand
GAAGATGACAAGCTTTGAGGTGGCTGGTTTTAACCTAGTAGCACATATTTATTAATGTCTATATATTAGTAGCATACCAATAAAAAAATCATTATGATCACTTAAACACAAAAGTGCATCTAAAAAATGTTTTTTCTTAAAAGTTGGTTAGCGAAACTCTCACATGAAAATGTTTAATTTCAAATGTTTATTAGATGCTTATTGTGATAATTGTGGCCTCTCGTGTAAAAAAAAAAAACAGGAAAAAAATTGTTTGAAATATTCTAATAATTTGATAATCTTCATTTGTTATTGTCATGTTAAGCCAAAACTAAATAGAACACAAGGTGCAAACCATCCCTATTTATGTGAAACACATCAGAACCCTATGAAGGTTTCCCTATTTGAGCCGCATCTGCACTAAGTGTTGAATCGGGACAACGATTGCATTAAAAAAAAAAAAAAACATTTAGTCAGTGTTTACTCAAATAGATCAAAATAAATCCACCACACTATAAACTTAACAGTTCACCTTATAAAGCATTGTAACTATGCAGTATTGTGAGGCTATTATTGATTAAGTCTGGTCTTTCTCGGCTGCATTTATGTTTAGTTATGTTGTACAGCATTGACTCCCACGCCAAAAACATTATGTAAGATTTTTAAATCCCCCGGGACTCTGGCTGAGGTTGAGGTCAGTAGTGGGCAGCTGACATTGGGTCAGAGCTTAGGGCCAACGTGGCAGACACCATTAACCTGGGACCGACCTCTCAGGCCTCGCTGCTGTCACCAGGTCAGCCTATCAGCTTATGTGCGAGGCTTTTACATCACCACTGATGACAGCTTAAATAGGACAGTTTCTGAGGTGATGTTTAAGTGATGGTGAATTATTACGGGATGTAATCCTTATCCCAAAAACACACTGTAGTAACCATAGCAACAACACCGGGCAGAGGAGGAGGGACAGAATAAGAACATGTAAGAAGTGAACAAAAGGAAATGAGCAGTGGTAGAATTGAATTACTGGAATGAAGGTAAACATGAAGGCTCTAGAATTAAAAACAGGCTGAGAAATCTTTCCGAGACCCTTTGTGAAGCAAAATCACCTGAAAATTTAAAAATAAAATGATAGAATATTTGTGTAAGCAAAAGAGCAATAACACAGGACTCACTTGTAATCACTGCACACACTTGATAAAGCTATTACAGTCTAGTTTGTTAGTGTTATTTGACTTTGGAGAATACCATAAAAAAAATGTCAATTCATGATGTCATATGGCCATGTGAACCATGCCAAGAGCTCACATAATCTTTCACAGACAATCTGGACAGGTGCAGAAACCTTTGAAAACGCATGGTCCAAGCCAGGGGTGTCAAACATGAGGCCCATGGGCCTAAAGCTGCCTGCAAGAGGTTCCAATCTGGTTCAGGAAACAACCAAGCAAATAGTAAAAAAAATTTTAAATTTTAAAAAATCCAAAGAAGTCATTAACTTCACTGTATTTTGCGCCAGAAAGTATCAATGAAATTGCTTTTATGTTAAACTCATAGACATTTTCAGTACCAATTGTATTGATTTTTAAAAAAATTACTTTTTTAATTTCTATTCGGAATCACAACAAATAAAAACTGTAAACTTCAAGGTTATTATGCCACTATTTTACGACTCAAGATGAAATGGCGTTGCATGTGGCCCCTGAATTAAAATGAGTTTGGCACCTACGATCTAAACCATGAGACATACATGTCTTTTGCATTTTCAAATAAAAAATGAGCTGGGATCAGCTCCAGTGCCTTGTGACCCTGAACAGGAAAAGAAGGATAGAAAATGGATGGATGGAGAAGTAAAATCACTCTTTCCATTGATTACAATTGAAAATGAAGTCGGGAATCACAGAGAAGTTAAAATCAAATTTCCAGAGATTGCTCTCCTCTTTTACTTTAACATTACCTGAATGTGACAGATAGAGAATGAAGATTTAAGATTTGAAGTTCATTTGCAAGAGTTTGAGAAATCCTCACTGATGGTATGACACTTCACTACTGTCTCCCTCGTGACAAGAGGGAGAAGTTAACCCTCATCACAATGACAATCTTAATAAGCGAGCCAAATACAGGTGACAGTCATATAGTTAATTAATTTCCTATCTGTCCTCTGTGCTGTTCAGCATTCACATTTTATCAGCCAGCGATACACAAAATTTGTCAGGAGCTGCAGTTTCACCTGGAATCCCATTACCTACTTCTGAGTCTTATCAAAAACAAACAACACACCACATTTGAGGTTGGGTCTCATCTATCTGGAGTTATCATGGCAGCATTACTGAGTAATACAACACGCATTTCCATCCCTGCCCAGTGCAACAAAGTTATCTGCTTTGCACAATCACTTACATAAAGAAAAGGTATTTCACTGGGCAGCAAAGTAAGACAGCAGGCGCCACATAAAAGGTAGACTCACACTCTTATCAGCTTTCTGAACCAATACTTTTTGCAGCATCAGTACAAAGGTCTAATTGATATAAATGAGAACGCCAGGATTTTGGCCTCAGAGCCATTGTCAGCGTGATGAGTTCTCAGAGTGAAAACAGCAACTGAACAAGAGAGACTACATCTACAGAAAGTGGCAGGAGGGGGAAAGAAAGGGAGGTCTCGTCTGGGTCATTCACATCACTTACACCAGCACAAAACGCACACCTGTGCACTCAAGCTAATGAAGACCTACAAAAGGAAAGAGTGCTGTTCTTACCAACATTCCAACTCCATTATATGCCGCACAGGGCAGCGAGACTGTGTGTGTATGTATGTGTGGGTGGGTGCATCACAGACACCTGCCGTTAAAATGGTGTTCACGGACATTTACAGAAAAAGCTTTAAAACAGGTCCATTAATTAAGTTATTTTAAGAGGTCAGGCAGGATGCAGTGGATGGGTGGGTGCTTTTTCAAGGACACACAGAATGGAAGATGTGTTCGTCAAGACAGGTGGTCAACTGACAATATGGAACACTTAAAACTTTGCTAAAGATGGGAGCAAATGTAGTTTAAAGAAAGCATGCAATGCAGTTTAGAGGGCAGACGTCAAAATCAGTGCTAAAGTGTAACATTCGATGGCCAAAACTCAACTGTGTCCTGCCCCGAGGTCTCCAGTGTGAGAGCATCTCTGTGTATCCATGTAAGCTCTGTCTTCTGTAATGCATGCACGGCCATGCACTGTGGATCAGATTGTTAAAACCTAGTCCAACTCATGCTGTCCCTCAGGATCTCACACTGCACTGCGCCCACCCATACTGTGTGTATATGTGTGTAGGGGGGCTCCTCCTGTGTGACATTTCACAAATCCAGAGGACTGGGCTAATGATGTCCCTTGTCTGACTAAATCAAAAAGGACCAAGAGTACTGTGGCAGGGGCAAAACTGAGAATAAAAAGTGAAAGAGAGAGAGCACGGGAAATATATAAACCTTTATATACGTCGTTGTTTTAGTCACTGCCGGCCTGTAGCTCTATTGTTTTTTGTACTAAATGAATAGAACATGGCTCGACCGACATACTCGTACCACTGTAGCTAAAATGATAGCCTGTACAAACTGGGAAAACTCCAGGAATTTAACACATCAGGATTTAGTTTTGAATATTGATGTGATTATTGAAAATCCTTAACAATGTTTGAAGGTACAATTAATCTTAGGAAAAAATCCATGTGATGTCGGATACATTTATAAACACAACGGCACATTTTACTTTCACGCTTTTCTTTAATGGCACTTGTGCTTTAACGGTCATAATTTAGTATAGCAGATCATCTCGAAGAAATCAATGTTTTGAAAGTGAATGTTATAAATCTGAGGGAATAGAAAGGTTTGAGCTTACCGAGTTGATACAGGCGAGCTCCTTGTTAAGCAGCCAGGGTAAGGAGAGTTTCCCATCTCCTCTGTAACAGGATTGAATCCTCTCTTTGATCTTCTCCTTTATCCTCCTCAGGGTGAACAGACACAATGCAGACTCTTTGGGTGGTTTGGCCCGATTCTTCTGACCCTGAGAGAAGACCGTGAACAGGATGTCTTCATTTTCCGAGATCTCCAGAGAGTTGGCCAACTCCCGGCCTGGTCGGGCCAAAAAGGCATCCTGCACCAGACGGTATTCCACACCGTCTTTGGTGCAGCCTATGGGGAACTCAACATAGGAGTAAAACTTTGGGTCGTCCACACAGAGACGGACAATTTTGGAGGTGAAGAATTGCTCTCCACTGGCATCAGGCGACGTCAGCTGGGTATCTAGCTGCATTGTTAGATAATAGACAAACTGTTCACTGCTGAAGCTGTAAACATAATAAATGTCGAAAGCAGGAAACTTGGATAGGGTATCCGAAGGGATCTTCAGCTGAGAGGAGACAAACTCATCTTGATAGACGAAGCTGAACATGTCGGCATTCTCCTCATTCTCCATCAGTTTTCGGCTCGATAAGGTGGGGAAGTACTCAGACTTGCCATCAATAGGTGTTCCGATGAATAACTTACTGGTGGGACTTTGGGGAGAGCTTATAATGACTCCTGACATGGTGCCTGACTCTGCCACACTGGAGAGGTAGTGCTCCTTACGGTGGTGTGGCTCACCAAGCTTAAAGAGGTCATCCAGGCGCAGGAACTGGCAGATTCCCTGCGAGGTGCTGCCACAGGCAATGAGGCGGTTCTGTGCGTAGTCTATAAGGAGCAGCTTGTTCACATTGGGGGTCTGGGCCAAGTCATGCGGGCAGGACTGCACACTAGGTGGAGGGTAGCACTTCTCATTGTCTACCACTGGGCCAGTCATGTGGCTGCGCAGTTTGGTCAAGTTGCTGGAAAGCTTGAAAATCCAGTTGACAGCTCCTACATAAACTTCACCAGTCTTGTTGTGAATGGCCAGATGTGTGAGCCAACACTCGGGAGAAGCGAATCGTTTGAAGGGTGGGGGTTGGCCTCCAGACAAGGATGAGCTCATGATGAGTAAAAACCCCAGGAGAAGAAACATGTTCCCCTGACCAGGGGAAGCCGCTGACCGAGCTAGGGGACACATATCGAGGCTGTCCAGAGGCAAGACTTAGGGGGATGGGGAAGGAAAAAAAAGAGGAGGAGGAGGAGCTCTGGTACCAAGTCCCAAGTCAGGATTTTCCTTCTTTTCAGCTCAACTCCAGTGGAATAAGGATACACAGCTTGAGAGGAGGATCAGGGAAGGAGAAACTAAACTCCTACTGATCCACAGTCCTTGTCTCAGCGCTGTTAGCAGTCATCAGGATCACCATCATTCAGAGAAGCACAAGGTGGGAGCCCTAGAAGGAAAAGAGAAAGAAAAAAAAACGCATTTAATGTCAAATAAACATTTCCTATTGATCATGCATTAAGGAGGTAGGAGGACTTAAAAAGCTCACAAATAGCACAGGCAAAATTAGAAAAACATTCAACTTGACATTTTGCCTTAGTGATAAATAAATGATACCTAATGAAATCTGGAAGGCAAATGTGTGTCAGCATTTAATTATGAGTGAAAATGCAGGGGTGGGCCTGAGCTGGTTATTAAAGGCTCTGTACACATAATACCAGTCTGGAATTGAGTTTCAGATACAACACTGGACTCTTTAATATTTCATAACTTTTCCCATCACCATGGTGGCTTTGAAGGAGGTGAGCTCTTGAAAAAAGAAAAAAAGGAAAAAAAACGCCAGTGGGCACTATTACATACACTGACAGCAAGCAATTTATGGGCCAGATCTGCTTGACACCTTTCTTGTGGTCGGTCGAACAATATCAACACACCATCCAGTCCCTCGTCATTGCATTTACTCCTGCAGTTCGGGCGTCTGTAAACAGGTGATGTTTTCCTATGGCAGCACAGCAGGGAGCTTCAACACAGCTTCTCAGCTCTGATAACATATATTTTCATATACTATATATATAATATACAGTACAAGACATATAACAACCCTTAACTATGATATATGCTGAAAATGCATTCGCTGAGGGTATGTGAAGGGTTCCCGTCTTACACACCACTCCTCCAAAGCCAATCATGCCCCCTCTCTTCTGAAAGCAATCAAAGCCAGCTCGCTCTAAGCTTGCCAGTTTCTTAATATTCAGTCACCTACCAATGTCATCACAGCCATTTTCAAACCAACAGCTGCAGTGAATCACATTGTTGACTTGAAAAGACCACCAGCTTGGTCAGTGGAGGGTCCATCAAACAATGATAATGTTCCCTTTTTAATGACAATACAACGATATCTAACGAATAATACCAAAGGCTAAAAAAAAAAAGTTAAATAATACATTTTTTTAATCTTTTAATGTGAACGCTCACATAGTATAAATGTGCCAGGACTACTTTTCTTTTTCCCCGAATTTATTAAACGCTGCATCCTTTGATGTATGATAAACCTTCAAACTTATACTTGATGTATTTTCTCGTGATTTATTCATCTTGTTACCAGCATCTATGGTGACAGGCCAATACAAACCAGGCTGTGTTTTTCAGAACACTATTTTCACTGTCCACGCTTCTTTCCTCACTACTGTCATTGTCCTCTCTCGACAGCTAATTCTGAAAGATGAAGAGCAGGAGCTCGGCAAGCACATTTACGCAGGTCGGCTTTCATTTATGAGCACAAATATATTTCACGAGGCGCACAGTATACCTCGCAGCTGACAATAGACAACAGAAGGGGTACATTAAAGGGCAGTAGTGAGATAATTTAATGGGGACAGCAGTTTTACAAGTAAAGGGCAATAAGGGACAGAAGAGAAGGAGTCAAATAAGGAGTATGTGCTCCTCTCAGTGTCCTACAACAACACCATGACAACGATGAGCAAGGTGCACGCTGTTACTTGACAGGCCAATCATGTTCCTGGAATAGCGGGACATTGGTTCTCCTGTAAATGCTGATTATGCAAAGCAGGATGCAACTCACCCTGGGACCCCTCACTCGCTTTCACCTTGACTATCAAAGCGTCTGTACAAAAGACTGTTTCACGACCGTATAGAATCGGAGAAGATGAGGCACTACAGTGAGATGAGAAGGGTCAAAAGGTAGAGTGAAGTAGAGCATGGGGGAGGCAAAAATGTGAAACAGATGCAAATAGAGAGGTGATTGATGTAAAGAGGAGGTGTAGGCTTTTTTCTCATTTCTGTTATGCATTATTTCAATTCCTTTTCTCCTCCTGTAAGCCACTCTGGAGCAAAGTTATCTGTCTATCACTTTGCAAGCATTCAGGTCAGGGAGTGTGGTCTGTTTGTTTCAGTGGGAGTGTGTTTCAATTCCATTTTTTTGTGTTGCTCTGTACAGCTATAGTTGAAATTGTAGGCACATAGGAGAGTGAGGAAGAAATGTACTTTTGCAAGAACTGAAAGAATCAAACACCTCAGTAAATCACTGAACTGGTCATCACATTTGGTCTCTGCTGCAAATGGTATGCAATAGAAACCGAGTGAGCAGGAGAGATGAGAGGAAGTAGAAGAGTTCACATATTGGCAAACCAGAGTTTAATAAGTTCAAAGTACCCACATTCAGAAAGAGGTGGTGTGCGTCAATTTTTGACATGAAAGGAAATGAGAAAAACAAATGTATGGAAGGAGGAAAACCAAACCAGAAGAAATAGAAGAACAAAAAAGGTGAAAGGTAAAAGATGGACAGGACCATTGACAGAAAGAGAAAGGATAGCAGAAAACTAGATTTTATTCAGGGCTCTACCTTCACTTGAAACAAACACCCAGTGGATCGAGACACCTCAGGAAGGAAAGCGCCGACAGAAGGGCCTGAGCCGCAGTTATCAGATATACCCCGACTCTCTACTCTGCCAGATTAAAATGGCTCGGCGTGGATCACAGCCTCGCCGACATAAGCAGCTGCAATAAAGTGACGAGCCAGCCTATAAAAAAACTAATTTCTTGCTCAACGGTACAGTCGCGCCGTGCAATGAGAGCAGATGTCAATTTAAAGTGTAGCAGCGCATAGGGAGGCCGGCTGCCTCATTTTCCTTTGTCATTTCCAAGTGAGGCAAAGACACAATGAGGCAGAGTGAGCAAGTGCGCAAATGAGAGAGCCTGATAAAGAATGAGAGAGGACCTGAAGGGAGGGAAAAAAATCATCCCTGCAGTAATTCCTCTTCATTTAGGCCAGCCACAGCTTGATGTAAGAGAGTGTGAATCGCACAACAAATTGCATCTGGGGGTCTGTGGCTGCTTGTTATCTATCTGAGCAATAAGACAATGACATCAAGAAACCTGCTTTTATAAATAAAGGTTAATGAAAAGACAACGTGGAGGCATCTGACTCCATATTCTAAACTTCACAGCTGAAAGCTGTGGAAGCGGGATTGCACCGATAACGTCTTTGCTCCCTCACCTTCGATAGGCCATTTTTCTAACCTCCTGTCACTGCCGACACGCCCAGTTGGTACAGATAGTTTTTTTTTTCCACACTCAGCATCATGCACACATTTATTTTCCACCCCCATCTCAAATTTCTCAATTTTCCTCCTCAGCTCTTATCCCTCCATACCCTCTTCAATTTCAATTTCCTATACAGCTAAAGTGAAATGGTAGGAAGAGAACTGGTAGAAGGCAGTGAAGCCATATCTGGCACCATCAAGGAAAAACATGTCAATCATTTTGGGCTGGAGCGTGTCTGTGGCTTTGGGAATGGCCAGTCAATGTATCGGGAGGGGAGCGAGGGAGGGAGCCAGGCCTGTTATCACATCAGGGGAAAGCATTAAGAGACAGCGGGCTGTAAGGGGCCAACTTGATTGGATTTGATATCGGCGTGTCCTATCAATTGACGCCACTGTCGTACTTCCTTCTGGGAGTCAGGAAGTGGGATGAGAGGGTTAAAGGGAGGCAATGGTGAAAGTCTTTACAGTTTTTAGCTCCCCCTTTGCTCGTTTTAGTTAAAGACAGATTGGGTGCTTGTGTGTTTTTCTATGCACATTGTGAGGATATTCCGGAGGGCTGTTGAAGTGGTGAGCCGGATAACTCCCCCTCTTACCCACCTCTCCAAAGCAGCTCAACCTGTCCGTTCAGATAATGGTCGCTGCTCAGAGCGTAAAGCTGTGCTGATTTATTGCCAGTGGCATATCAATTACAGCAGTCCACACCAGAGGGGTGAAAGAGGAGGAGAAGGTAGTGAGCGAGAGAGGAAGATGATGAGAGAGGAAGAAGTGCAGCATTCAGATGAATGTGTTGCCCTCTGCGGCGCGTCACAACGTGAGGGTCACAGCTAGGATTACAGGAAGAGGAAAGGGGGAGTACTGAGTATTTAAGTGAGCAGTAATTTGACAAAATATTGGAAATACTCTGAAAATTCATGCAAATTAATTTCCTGCATACACAAAGTAAATTATTGAAGTCCAACCATAACATTGTCATGGCGGCGAGTGAAAGCAGTGAAAAGACTCACTGGGAGACTTGCAAGCCCCACCTTCACTGCCTCCTGTTATGCTTTGTAGAATCTTTAATGCACTATATTATATGAAGACATGGGAATTAAGCAATGAAAATATTTCTCACAGTTAGCAATACATTTTCAAATTTTACTGACAAATCGATTAAATCGGACTTAAAAATTATGAGGATAGGTATCATCAAACATCAGCTAAAGATATCCGTAGTCTCATTTAGCATGTGTGTTCATTTTCTGTACGTTCTGGCTCCCAAATAACATAAAGGGTAGCACGCTAAATCTGTGATTATATTTTTACTTCTACAAGAGGGGTGATAAGCCTGATCAAAGATGGTCACCCGGTTTCCAGGAAAAGATCAAATAAGTTACACTTTAATTTTACATCAACATTTTTACACGCAGTCATGTGAACCAATTTGCTCTCAGCCATATGTTGCTATATATGTACAAAGTGTGTAGTTTCAATTTGTACAGCAGCCTTATTGTGTTTTGTTTTTCATTTTTGAGTTGCCTAATCAAAATCTGTATATAAACAATTTTATTCATTTTAGTGGTAGTTATTGTACTTGAGAAAGCTCCACAATAGAAGCCACGTGGGAGTACATTCCAAAGGTATAGAGTATATAGAGAATACTTAGGGAAATGTATAGATATTTTCTCCACAGTGGCTTGTCTTAGTGTGATAAGTGTAGTCCATTTGGAATGCTATCTCTTTTTCTATTAAGATACATTTCAACAATATATCTACATACATACATATAGAAAGATGCTGTTGAGTCTATTTCCTGTCTTTCTCCACCACATCTAGCATATAAAAACGTACCTTCTGTAAAGAAAACCACAAAGAATCATCCAATATGTGAAAACACAAATGTGCGAATGCTAAATGGGTCTCTATCTTAATCTGCCCTCCACCTCTTCACTCTGCAGCTAACACACTCCAGAGACTGGATACTAGCCCAGGGGAGGAAAGAGAGAAGCATGAGGGGGCGAACAGCACAAGTAGGAGGCAGGAAGCGTGCGGAAGGGGAGTAGTAGGAAGGGAAGGGGGTTG
>OMNM01016687.1:12699-29662 GCA_900302745.1 Parablennius parvicornis | reverse complement strand
GGGGGGGGATGTGTTGGAAAAGACAGAAATGTGAGCATAGAGGAAGAGAGATAAGGAACTGGTGGGAGCGGGGGAAGATGAGAGCATGAATGATGAGTGAGAGGAATGCCAAAGACAAAGATGCAGGGGGGAGAGGAGAAGACAGGAGAGAAGAGAAACTAAATATATTAAGGTGTCTTGCTCAAACACAACACTGAGCTAGATACAAACAGTTTGAGGTACAGCTATGAGTTTGTCGGACGACTGAATACTACAGGCCTGAAGCTGCTCGCATGCACTCCTCTTTGTACGCTTGCCAAGTTTCTGACAAGAGAATTCACAGAGAAGACAAACTTCTTTCGACCAAGCCCCACGCAGAGAGTAACCCACAGAGAAGATGAAGAAAACTGGCAATTTTAGACTCGGGTCAGAATATTACTATGCATGACAGGCACAGCCTCATTGGTGGGGGTTGGGAGGCGCAATCACGGCTAGATAAGAAATACTCAGCTCCCTGTGGCTTTAAATGTGTTTAAATATTATTTGCCGCAGTCTGATTAAGTCTCTGTTTATATTGAAACCATGAATGAATGTCTCTCTCCCTCTGCCTTTCCGCTGCCGCCTCCTCTGCATTCACAGCGATACAGCTCGCTGCTTTGAGGGAATATATCATATCAATAGTGGCCAGGCAAATGACCTGCCATGTTCCATGGTCCCTCGGGGACCTGCTGCCACTCATAACTCCCCGATCCCTCACTTATTCCTGCCACTTGCTGCCACACTTGAAGCGGACTGAAAATATGGCAGGGGCGTTATTTGATTGCCATTACTGCATATTGTTGGGGTATTTATGCAAGGTCTCACCGGTTCAAAGTGAAGTAAATGGTGTTGGTAATGATGCAAGAAATGCTTTGGGTATATGCCCCTCAGGAGAATAAAGGTGCGGAATAGCATAGAGCACATGCATGGGAGCGTTTATTTGCTGCAAATTACAGCAATAAAGGGTAGGCATGGTAGCAGTGTTTTTTTTTTTTTGTGCTTTGTATGGTTGAAAACAGTTTGCATGTCATAAAAAAATTGCAGTCAAATAAAGAATATTAAATGATTGATCCACACTAGGCACAGTAACACAGACATCGCTGTGTTCAAACTGGCTGGCTAGACATTACCAGATTTATCAAATGTTTATTCTCTTCAGCAAATTCAGCTGAGATCAAGCCTTGCCTTCAGTCCAATATGTCCAAAGACTCAACTTAGGCAACCTTTTGTTCTATTCCAGTTATTCAAAAATCAGCTCCACAAAGCTTGGGAATTAAACCACAGCCTAATATGCCTTCAGTACAAGTGGGCCTTGACCTATTATTTGACAACCGCTGTTTGATAATGGGATTCAGCACTAAGCCGGTCTCCGTCGCAGCACTGCAATCCACTTTCCTCTACAGGTCGGCTGACCCATCCCTTGATGTGCTGAAAGATGGCTCCTATGATCTGTTCTAGCTTGTTAAAGCTTGTGTGATTCCACCAAGGGGAAAGGTTAATGCTCAGACAACGACGAGAAGCTGCCACTGGAGTGGTGCTCGTGACCTCTTCCCACAATACCCAAGTACAGAGAGGCACAGAAAAAGTATGAGAGAGTGACGCCCCAAAGAGAGCCTCTCTTCTTTCTCTCTTTCGAGGACTCTTCGAGGTGATATATGGCATGGCTCATTTCTATTACAACAATTATCTTCAATTAAAATAACAAACAGTAGCTTTTCAGTTCAATCGTCAAAGAGAAAACACATTTTCAGAGATAAGCAGGGCATGAACTGAGAATTTATGTGTCGGAGAGGTGTCTTGCCATATGCCCTGACCTTTCCAAGCAGAGAATGAAATGAATCCATTTCTCCTGGCAGTGTTTGTGTGAAGCGCAAGGCTGCAATTATTAAAAATCTAATGAATAACCGGGTCAAAACAAAGCACTGGCACGCTCAAGTATTTTTGCTCACCCAAAAGGCTACATTAGCATCTAAAATGCAAATGAAAAGCTTACTCAAAATGCAGACAACTGGCTCCTGGGGATGAAAAGGGAAAAAAAAAGTGGACCCAGTAGAGTATGCAGAGCAAACACCAGTTAAATTTAACTCCCTTCATGTGGGTGGTCATTAATTCCTTTAAAGAACAAAATGAGGGAGAGAAAGTAGGATTTTGGGAGCAGTGTGGTCAGCAAATTGTTGCATTTGCAAAGCCGACTGTTTTAAGCCTTCATCAAGCGCTCTTTATTTTGATCTCATTTTTTGGGTAGTCACACGCATCAGTCCCCCACCAAAGAAAGGATATTGTGCAGCTACATACAGGGCTTAACTAACACACAACGACATGATGCTTCTGTGTAAGTTGATTTACTGGGGAAAGAAGAGAGATGAAGAAAAAAAACAAGAGACTTCCAAGTAAAAGATATCGACAGATTACATTGAGTGATCAAAATCTCTTTGACCAACACCAAAACCCTGTTAGAGCTCTTATCATGTCAAATACGAGTATTCCTTCATAGTCACAACAGCGGCGCCACGCTGTGAGCATTTATTTTACGAGTTCTGGGCTTAGCACACAACCAAATCTCTCACTTCACAATGGATTTGTAAGCCATCCATCAACGTATGGACTCTCGTGTCTGTGTGTGAAAGGACAGCGCAGGCTGCTGACGCTTGAGGTGCTTCATCCAGCAAGCGTGACTCTGTGTGGCCCAGATCCAGCATCAGCATGAAAGGGGGCAGCAGCTCCACTAATTTGGGTCACCGTGTTGCCCGGGCTGCGGCCCGCGACTCTCCAGGAACAGATACGGCTGTGCGTGTGCGGAAGGCGCGCACATGTGTTGAAACTTAATGCATATTCTGTTTTCCAGCTGCGTGTGCTTCCTGTACTGTGCTGAGCTAAGCCAAGTCTTCTCGCTCACTCCCTTTCTGCGTAGTATGGTCTTGATTAGAAGGCCATGGGCTGTGGTTGTTGGCGGGCAAAAGTTATTCAAGCTATGCGTTTATATCGGGGTGGGTCCTCTGGGAGAAATGTGTCAATCTGATCAACTGCCTTTGGACTAGACCGTCGTTGCCACTTCACAGCGTGAAAATGACAGGACTTGATGAGGACAGAAGATGTATGAAGTCTGACCATTGATGAGGAGAAGGAGAGAGGCTGCTCTGAGTGGTATTGCTGTGTCCTGTGGTTGCTGAAGTACTGCCAAATGTTCCAGTACACGCTTGGCTCTCCTGACGGGCACAAACCTCAACAAGAATGAGACAATGCAGCTCCTTGTGGAAATCACTACAGGTCTCCTGATTTTGGGAGTGGGAACAATTCTGTACTAAGTCAAGTGTCGTTATAGACACAGAGACGCTCATAACTAGTTACAATGCCATCACCTCTCTGCAGCCACCTTTAGTAAACTGTTATTCTTTTTAAGTGACACTCAGGCATAGCACACCTTTTTCAATGTTAGGCCATTCCAATCAAAACAAAACTTCAATCACGAGGGCCAAATCAAAGTCAGTCCCCCAAACTGTTGATGTACACATTAGCCTCTGCTCATCATGCATTTTTCTTAGATGGTGATATTAGACATTGAATATCTTTGTAATAATCAAACTGTAGGGAAGGTTTAGCACAAACGCGACATCTCTAGGGGGAATAGAGTGAGAACAGGTACACACAAAAAGTTTAGCTTGAATGAGGACAAAAAAAAACATACTGTGATAAGAAAACCTCAATTGGAATCTAACCTAAAAGGTCAACAATTATTGCTATGAATGTTTTTTCAGGATATGGGAAAAAGAATTATTGAAAGCATTAAGGAAGCTTTTTACCATTTCTGTACGACGATAGCTCTGCAGCAGCAAATTTCTAACATGATGATAGACGTAAACTTCTAAGACTGAAGAGATTGAATGTGTGGTGACAGAATGTAAGACATAAAACCTATTGTTTACCTTCTTAAACACAACAGTACATAGGCTATTATTGTCATTCCCTGTTTCACCTGTGGTATCACAGCAACAATATACCCACAAGCTGCAAAGAGGTCCTACTGCAGCTCATGCACACAGTAAACATCCTGAAACCCACCACATACACACATATATACAGACACAGACGTGGGGCTGGGGCTTCACCACAGTGGCGCCGGGGCAGGGCAGGCTGCAGCAGCAGCTACTAATTAAGAGTGGTTGGCTGAACAACTATAGTTAGGGTTGGAGCTGGAGGGCTGAGGAGAATAGGGCGACAGGTCTGACACTGTGCCTGTGCGAGTCTGGAAGTGTATGTGTGTTAGCAGTGGCCCCCGGGGCTGTGCGATAGGGCCCCAGTTCAACTCGTGCAGACTCAGATACACACTGAGTGTCTGGCTGCAATACTGCTGGTATAGCTAGGAGGGGATGAGCAATTTGCCCTCTGTCTTACTTTCTCTCTACGCTGAAAGTTTCATCTGTCGGTTTTACTTCCATTTCTCATTTCTTCAATCCTTTTACCAGCAACCCAGTCATTTTCCTCTTTTTCTCTGTCCTCTCTATTTACACATGCAGTCGATATGATTCAATAATACTTTAATGGCAGTGGATGCGTGTGCCAAAGCAGACAGTTTTGCAGGAAGGGCATCAAAACAGGAAGTACATTCAGTTTAAATGGCTGGCACGCTCCAAGGCAATGAAGTCATTTTCTCTGCACCTCAGTTTCTGGAAACAAGATATTCTTGTTCTTTTCCTGCTGTAACTGCTATAAATCAAACCTGTTGGGCAACTTTAGGGAATTAACAGCTGCACTGGCCCAGTGCATCACACTGAGAAATATAAACAACAAAAGAGGAGGCACTTTTGTATCCTGAGTGCTGCTTTATAGCAGTTTTGTGAAATGGCTAGCAAATCTTGACACTTCCATCACTATCAGTCATCTACCACTATTTGTTCTAATAAATGTAAACATACATATATCAAGTATGATGTGAAATCACTTATGTGTTTGATTAAGAGGTGACAGTATATAAGACCTGATGTTTGGAATAGACCACAGGTCTTCCCCCTTTTATGACCAAAAGAGTCTTTTTTTATGGATTTTCCACCAAATAAAATTATCTATTAAGCTTCTGTTTATTTGTTTATTCTCTGAACAACTACTGCCAGTCAATAGGAGTTCAAGAGCTACAGGCTGGATACCCCTACCATAAGCTGCAAGACCAGCGAATCAGTAAATCTCTTAAGAAAAGTGGCAAGCTGGACAAGAAAGTCCTTGTGTCTCGTCCCATCACCAAAATAAATAGACTAAATTTAGAAGTTAACCATTGTCCTCACAGTAGACAAATATTGCGAACAATTTGGCCATGAATGAATTTTACCGAGGTCACCTGCCGGGCTGACATTGGGTTATTGGTGCCAGTCTGCTGCGTTCTCTGCATTTCTGAATTGCCAGGAATTGAAAGTGACAGAGTTGACATTTGGGTGCTTTCTACAGTAGGAAAGTTAATGGTGTGAACTCGGCAAGTTGCCCCTTTTTATAAGCCGGTCTCTGCACTGCAACTCGCTCTTTTTTTTTGTTTCCCCTCCAGCTTTCTCAGACCTGCAGTTTATTGTGGTACTGTACGCACACAAACAAAGACAAACACAGACGCACACTTGCTCCTTTGTGTTTGCAGTCTAAACAGAGTGTTACGGGAGAGTGTGTCAGTTTATTGTTTGTCTTTTCCTCTCTCAAAGTTCCTCCATGTTTACCTCAGCAGAACAATGGAGCAGGCTGGGAAAAAACCTGAGCACGGAAGGCCTGTCCTGTGTGTGCGTGTGTGTGTATTTCTCCAGATAATAACCAGACTTTTGATTCACTTTACAGACTTCCTTCATATCAGAGTACGTAAACTATATAACACAATAACAACAACCATCATTAACCTTTTCACACAGTTTTACCACCAGGCAACTCTTAAATATTGTTTTGGTGATCGTGGAGAGCAGGGTCAACTAGGGTTGGCAGCAGATAAGACTCTGATCAGATGAAATGTGGATGCTGTGAATGTTGAACTGGCTCAATTGTGTCATCAAAACATCCCAAAAAAATTCTGTGTTCACTGTCTCAATACGTTACGAAGTGGAGCTGATGTTTCGCTCATCATTAGTGTGGCTACACCCCAAAAACATCTGGACACTGAAAACTTCATCAATGATCTTGACTATTCACAATTGAGCATACAACTTGTGTACTTACAGCAGTTCTTTTGAGTTTTGTGTGAGAAATGTCAGATGGACTGCTCTGACAGATATTTTCAATAGCAGTATTCTTGTTGAATCATTTTTCGTATGTCATCTGTTTTCCGTTTGGATCGATTGCTTGACTTCTGAAAGTGTGACATGTTCCTTTTACAAATGTCGGCACTTACATGAACTCTGGGCCAAACCATGGAAGCGACAAATTAATCAGTCGCACCAAAAAGTCACAATCTTGTGATTGATGCAATCTTCGCTCACTTTTAACAAGACTACGATATTTTCGACTCGCACTCACTCTCCAGCTTTCCTGCCATTTACAGCAGGAGCCCAGTGCCAGGCCTCTTGAAAAAAGAAGAATAAACATGAGCAGCATTACTGCCTGAAAAGTATATTGTTTTTACATGTGCTACAGCTGTGTAACATGCAAATAAAAAACAAGATTCGAGATGTTCACACAGTTTAGTATGAATCCTCAAGGCACAAATTGTAGTGCAGCAATATAATTCTTACTGGCTCATTGCAGTAGAATTTGCTGAGCAATATTGTCTATGTATACATAAATATGGGCAAATAGAGACACAATCAGTGGAGAGCTCAAAACAGTATTATCTGAAGCATTGAGAAAGTAATTCAACCTGTTTTCACAGAGACACCTCAGTGTTTATCGGTGTATGTGTGAGAGCTCTGGGCCTCCAGCCAGCCAATGGTTGGGCTCCATGTCTCATGTGGGCTTACCACTGAAGGTAATACTGATATAGCTACTGTGACTGGTGGACTGGGTCCTAACACAAGTACTGTTAAAACGCAAAAGCATAAAAATGTAAAAATGAGTGTGATGCGGGTTCCTTCATCATCCTGTGTGTAACTACTGTCAGTGTAAGGCCAATTTCCTACACTTGTTTGACTGTTTTTTTATAATCTGAATTTAAAGGCCGATGTCATAGTTTTTAGAAGATTGTGAAACTCCATAAAATTAGTGTCTCCATAAGAACCGCACGTTATCATGAGTTACTGCTGTGAGGTTTTTCATTATGGGAGTTCAACACAGAGACAAGACGAAGAGAGAACAGAGAGGTCTGTGCTGTACCCATCCTCACTCTGGCCTGGTGCCAGGCCTGCTCCAGCAGAGAAAAAAGAGAGAAAGGGAGGCCGTTGTAAGCGTGTGTGGATGTGTGTGCATGTGTGTGTCTGTGTGCACGAGGGGGGCAAACATTCCCCTGGCAGGATATCTAGGACCCGACGGAGGGCAGGGTTCAGCCTCTGAAGGAGAGGCTGCGTGCCCGGCAGTCAATTAGCGGCTTGCATTTACACAACAAATGGAGCTCCCATGGTTTCTCCAGCGTCCACACACAGGCACACAGACAAAAACGAAAGCGTGCGCGTACACACACACACACCACTCATGAGTGTATCCACTCAGCCCTCATCAGCACACGCCGACGCAAGGTCACACAGGAGGGGAGGGAGGGGAAAGAGAGAAAGAAGAGCAAGAGTGAGAGAGCAAGAGGCCAACTATTTGCTAGAGTGGTACTCCACAAATACTAACTCATTGGCTGTATCAGAAACACAAGCAGGGACGTTGTGAGCACTGCGTAACAACATCATCACTGTCGAGTGCTGCAGCTGGCATGCAGACAGAGATACTTGTTCTCAAACTTTCTTTGACCTCAGGCCACGAAAAGGAAAGGGAAGCTCTTAATCATGTCTGAGTGCCAACAATAGAAAGAACAAAAAAAAAAATGAACCACCTACTTTCAGGACTTTTCACTAGAGTCATTTGTTAAGCATATGTGGAAACTCCAGCATCTCAAACAATTTTCTTTACCCTCTCTTTGTACATTATAGCCACTGGAGTAAACATCTTTGTTTTGCTCCAGAAAAACTATTATTCCATGTTAGATCCATCTTTAAGTTGAACTAATGTCTTATATTTACCCACCATAACAAACTGATCCTGACTTTAGACAAGTGATGTTCCTTCGGTCTTCTTACTTCTCAGTTAAGGAGTCAAATCTAAAAATGATTAAGAGAAAACTGATCAGTAACCTTCTATTAGTACTCTGTGCCAAGCTTAACTGGCAAGGTGCCAACACAAGTGGATGTCCTTGCCAGCAGTCACAGTCAATGCAGTTCCTGTTTGCTGCGTTTCATGCAAATGGTTTGAAAACTTCTGGAGGAAGCTGGCATGATGGAAGGGTCCCAGCAAATGAAAGCACACGGCAGTGGCTGCTTAAACTGAGCTGGATCCAGTGTTCCTTACACCGACCTGTTAAATCGATGCCTATTTTGCAAGAGGACAATAAGAAGGAAGAAAGGGAGGTAGAAAAAGAAAAGGAGACAGTGAAGAGACAAAACTGGGGTGACAGACATCCCTGTCAAACATTTAGCTCAACCAAGAAACCTTGTGGAAAATTGCAGTGTCAGACTGATGTGTGAGCAGAAGCTAAAGTCAATACTGTCAACTTAATAAAGTTGATCAGGCAATACCTCTGTCAGGTCTGGGTAAAATTTCTTTCAATCTTTCTTTGTAATCCAAGAGCGGAAAAGAAAATACTCAGTACTTTGAGGTTGCACAAGGAAGTAGTTACATTTCTGTTTTCTCACTGCATACGAGACAAATTAGTAAATTCAAAACACAATATAAGCACTTTTGTAAAATCAGCCACCTGGGAGGTGTTGCATTGCTGATGTTGAACACAACATCTGGCTTTGCCTCAGCTCTGAGGGACCATCAAGTCATGTATGAGTGCATTCTGAAAAGAGAGAAATCCAACGCGGTAACAGTAACATTACAGATTTTATGAGCCAAACAAGAGATGTTTAAAAACAAATGAGACAAAGACAGAACACAATAATAGATGTTTATGGAAGAGGGCCGACTTGAGTTTTCCTGACTCAGCTAACATGACCTATGAACCTGCTTATAGCCAGAGATGTATGCCAATCCATAATGGTCAGCACTGGTATTAAAAGGTGAAGGAGGGTCAGTAAAGCAACTCTGCAATTATATCTATAGGACCATTTCAACACAATTGTTTTAACACACATTGGCATGAGATTTCTGACCTTTCGGTGATGAGATCCACTAGTCTGGACACAACTTCAGAACCAGACATTACTGCATTAACTTTTCATAAAGGAATCTCAAGTTGGTCTGCACTGTGTGTCTTGTACAATCCCTGCTGAAAAAAACACTGCTGTAACTGCTTTAATGACATTGAAACGTGATAATCCAGTTAAGCACACAGAATTTCACTAGCTCTTGTAAAACTATGCTTTAGCAGTAATCCATATAAAGACCGGAGGCCTTGAGTGCACGACAACGACAAGGTAGTTTACATATATGTGTGGGGGGAAAAAATGGTAAAACATGGAGCGATCACATGATAATCCTGATACCTGCAGAGGAGACAATGGACTATTTTTGTCTCCTTTTACTTCCCCTGCTCCTCCTAACCATCTGCCATTCTCATCCATTGACATTCAGGTGAGAACAGCCTTGTCTGTAGTCGGCATATCTGCATCTGTGCGAGTGTGATCAGGAGCTCGGCACTTAAAGAGATCTGCCAAAGTCAATAGGAGGAAGACATGGGGCCCACGCTGCAATTCAGAGTGTGCATGTATCTAATCGCAAGCGGCTCGGCTCACCAACAAGTGCATCGCTTTGCGTGTTCATCATCTACCTACGCGATCCACTTATCTCCACGCCCATGCATCAATCTACCGGGACAATTATTGGTGAAATGAGACAAGAGGTAAGTGGATGAGAGGTGACCCATGCCATATAGCAGTCAAACCTGAATCTCTCTCTCTCTCTCTCTCTCTTCCCCTCTCTCTCTCCAGCTGTGCTCTGAATAGGTCTTTAAATCACTCGACTCGGGCCCTGTGATTGGTTGACCTCTCTGCATGATTAAACAGCCATTTTCATCACGTCCTCCATGGGAGAGTGACAGAGAGAGCCAACGGGGGAGCAAGAGAGAGTAAGAGAATGGCAAAGGCAGATACAAAGATAAGAGAGGTGAGAGAGCCCGACCAAATGGGACCCCTTCACGCTCCCGATGACAGACATTTGGATGGAGAGGGGGCGAGCGAGCGAGCGAGCAAAACTCCGCAGAGCATGCAGAGTGCAAGCTGGTGTGAAAAAGTACCTGAAAGAGCAGCCCCAGTGAACATAGCTGGCACATTTAAATAAGGAATGGGAAGCAGAGCAAAGGGAACATATCAATCGCTTTTTATTTCGACATTTTAAATTTCCTGGTGGCTCACCCCTGATATTTGTTCTGGGTGACTATAGCATGACCTGGTTATTGACCCTTTGATGAGACTGTGACCTAAATAACTACTTAAACTTGCCGTTTCCTGTCGCTGGTTGTTGTAGATGTTCTACGTTGAATCATGATGGATTTTGATATTGAGTAAAGATTGTAACGGAAGTGAATTTCATTCAGATGCTTAAGCAATCTCGAATATTCAACAAATTCAGTTTATTGTTGAGCCCCATGGTAACTGACTGCATTATTTTCC
Organism: Parablennius parvicornis; assembly: GCA_900302745.1. Lineage (NCBI taxonomy): Eukaryota > Metazoa > Chordata > Actinopteri > Blenniiformes > Blenniidae > Parablennius > Parablennius parvicornis. The sequence goes on along the minus strand of OMNM01016687.1, from coordinate 18,938 downwards.
CCTGAATTATAAATTCCAGTTTGGGATTTTGAAACTATGCCATCCAGTGGCTTGAAGCGAGTGAATACAATGAGGCATTGCAGGACATTATTTTGGGCTTCAATCATAATTGCAGTCGAACAAATTTCTCAAAAGCACTCCGCCAGAGATATGGATGCTTTTTAATGTTATACCATGTCGGGAGCTAACAAGATATCACAGCATCATGGTCAACTTTGCTTTGGCCCGAGGATGTCAATACTGATTTTCTGAAATCACCCATGTAAGAGCAGCAGAGTTTAATTTCCTCCTCTTCCCTGAAACCAAACCTCTCGTCCGATAAAGTCACCACCCCCTCACAACATCTGTTTGGCTTTCAAATAAAATTAAAAAAAGCTGGTGAACCAGTGTGGCGGGGTGGCGCAAGCAACAGCAGCTGTTGCAGTGCTGCGTTCAGGCCTTAATTAAAGTTTGAATCAGCTCTCAGTTTTTGTCATCCTTCTCTCTTTTTCTGCAACTCTGCTTCACTATAAGCTCCTCTTTGCAACATTATTTATTACTCTACATGCAAGCTGCCTTGTTTCTTATCCGCCTTAGCTTGTGCTGCCAAGTTCCCTCCCTTACTCTGTGGCTGTCTTATTCTTTTTCCTTCAGCTGTTTCTGGCCAAGGTGCAGGCTTTGGCATCATTTTGTTCCGATTCCTCCTATCCCGCCCTTTCACAAATCTAAACACTCAAGGCTTTTATGTCGATGCCGCTACAGGCAGACTGGGGAGATGGGCTACTTTTGAAAATGTGTCTGTGCTGTGGCCAAATCTGACTGCAGCAGCGATTGCTGGGGGCAGGATGAGGTGTGCCTCTTGAATGATCTAAAAACAGCTTGTGCGAACAGCCCATGTGGCTAATCGCCACAAAAAATGTCTCCACCGAAAACTAAAAACCACTATTTTCTAATGTGTCTTTTGTCTGTCTTTTGTCAGCAACATGTAACGTTTTCTTTCCCGTGTGTTCAAAAAATAGTCATTGTCTTCATTCTATTGTTTTCAAGCGACACTCAACATTTGGTGATGCGTCAAGCGCCACTTGGACAAATTCTTTCTGTCATGTGTCAGAGGGCAGGGAGAGCAAGCTTACTGTTGCACCAGAGGTCCTGTCACGCTGATCTCAAGAGCCAAATGAGGTCGCACTCTGTTAACAATGAGAAGCTGAGAGCTGATCAACCAGAGAATCCACATTCTTTCACATGCATTGGAAACCATCGACAGCCACGGATATAGGTGAGGCAGGAGGATCCTGAGAGGAAAAAAAATTACTTTGAGAGAAAGGAAGTAGCTCCCGCTGGCTGTCAACACGCATCAGCACTTTGCTCCGGTCACAAGTTACACACCATACTTGATTTGGAGGGCAGCGGCCCGAGGAGAGCTGAAAAGTGCTGCTGATGCATTCCTGCGTGTTAGAAGGCTGCTGTGTCACATGCGTTACAGTATCCTCACCAGAACACCTAACAGCTGAGAAAACGGTTTCACTGGGGCCGAGAAGTGCCTCAAAACCTTTACCTCTCTTTACGTGGGAGCTGGTATGTGACCTAAGGGACAGCTCCCTCCCGCAGCAGGGAGAAATGGCCAAAGGGTCAAAGTTCACCGAGCACAACTGGAGCCATCACTGGACATCCACGTATAGTTCACACGCACGCAAACGCTCCTCCCCCACCACGTGTTGCAGTAGCATCTCAGGCTGGGCAAAAAGCAACAAGAAACCCCTGGCAATAAAACCTCCCTGGCCCCACTCCACCTTTAAAGTAGGGATCAGTCTAACCTCTGACCTGCTCTGCCCCACCCTCCTTACATTCTAGAGACCACCTCCTCCTCCTCCTCCTCCTCCCACTGCTCTTCTTCTATTTCTGGCTACAACCAACACCCCACCCCCTTCCCGGCGGTCCACCATTGTCTGGTGTGAAGCACTTATTCTTAGAGTCCCCCTTGCTCGGCTTGTCTTCTCTCTGCAGGGGGTCGAGGAGGGAAGACGATTTGAAAGCACCCTCAGGATTTGGGTCCTTGCAGGGTGGAGGTAACCCAGGTCTGCTAAAAGAATTAGCTGGAGCAGTTACCAATGTTCTGCACAACATGCTGTCGAGTGGTTTTCCTCTTAACAAGCTATGTACGGGAGGAAAGAGAGGGAATCGGGGGTTTTATAGTCCTCAAGCACATGTTTCCACTGAGGGAGCAGAAAGGAAAACAATGTCTTTCTGGAGCTTCCCAAAAGACTTTGAAGTTAGTAACAGGGAAGAAGGTGGTTCGAGCTGTATGAAAGCTGAAGACGAGTGCAGGTCAGGAGTGTGCAAATTTATATAAAAGAAAAAAAAAAACAGTTTAAAATTAGGTCAATTTGCACAGAGCTGCCTCTGATAATATCAGTGTAGGTGGGATTTGCATTGCTTTGCTGACGCTGAAGATAGTATTACCGGGTAACTGTAGTCCCTGTGAATACAGAAAAGTCCCTTGTACATGTGTCTATGGTCGACATGCTATGCAGTGGCACAATGCCAACATACAATAGAGGCCAGACTCAGAGGGCTACTCATCACTTCTCCCTCTTTAACCCTTTGAGAAAGTACAAAAGAGAGCTGACAAAGAGACTGTGGAAAGAAAAGGGGGTAGCAGGGGGCGGAGTTGTAGGATATTCTATGCTGCTTCAGTGTTGTTTCCAGGGAATGTCAGCATGCATTTTTAAATTGACAACATGAATTTGGCTTCACTAAAAGTGCATGGCAACAGATTTAAGGAATCTGGATAATTTCATGGACATTAACGTAACATTGTGACAAGAAAGGACCTTTAGCTACCATGACTGTCCTAAGAACATGTTATTTATATTCCTATTTTCTCAAAATTAACATCTCTGGTTTATTTAGACATATGCCACAAGTGTGAATCATTTCTCATACGTGGAGCAGTTTCAGGCTAACTAATAGTGTTTTTAGATGAAGCTAAGAAAAAAAAACTTTTGAGCCGGCACCAAAACCTGACGGGTCCCACTTGGCCCTGTTACAGAAAATTGGCAACCGAGAGTTAATCGTTGTGAGGTGAGAAGTTGGGAAGAGCTCCAAAGTGATTTGGAGCTAAAGCTACTCAAAATCTTCCCTTCTTTCTGCAGCTGAAGTGGGATTGCATATTGGCTTTAGGAAGGCTAACTGGCCATTCTGTTACTGTGAAAAACCTAATGATATTTTTTTTCCTCTTATGGGTGGGTTTCTGTGGAGATTCTGCACAAGTAAGACTTGTCCAAACTCACTCCCACAAAAACAAACCAAACTCGCCAGAAGCACCAGCCAGAGTGTAATGAAATCCAGGCACTCGGGGGATAAAACAAGTGGTAAACAAAATGAATAAATGAGCACTTATCTCCAGCTGGTGAACACACATGGTGTTACTGACATAAGAGGGTATGGTTTATGAACCATAATGTGTGGTTGTTTGTGTGTATCAAACAAATGCCAGAACAAAACCAAGGGAGCTAAAAGAGAGAGAAATCTTACCTGTATCCTACACACACTTTCTATATACCCATCGTTGCCTCGGGGGGAATATGCCGCCAAATTGCTGACCTCCCTTGAATGACTTGCCCTTCCTTCCGCTAACATGGAGGTTACTGCTTGCTGGTCGACAACGGAGCCACATTAAAGGGTCCAGACAGGCAGCTCGCTGATTTACAGGCTAGCCCACAGCCATGCTTTCCCTGGGCAAGCGGCGCTCTTCAAAGGGCTGACTTCTATTAGTCTTATTTACAGGGATGGGGAGTAGAGACCATGTGAATTATTAAAGAACCCCCCTTGCTAAACACAACAGAAATCTGAGGAGCATGTGTATGCAGCAAGGGGAGGGCAAAGGATGAAAAACACAAGTAAAGATGTGGAAGATCCTCAGAAGGATTGAAAAAAAAAAGGAGTTAGAATTATGACTAGATGTAGCATTATCATTAATCACACCAGTTCCATCCAGCAAAGTGCTTGCATTAAGCATGAGGAGTCCTCACGCTCTCACACACATCATCCTGCGTACAGTGTGTACATCAGGAAATGCACAGCGACGGTGCGCTGCTTATCTCAATGCAAATACATGCACAGGCACACATGCACAGTGAGCTGCCTCCTCTCTCACACAGTAGTTCTCATTAACAAGCCAAACATGCCTGAAGAGGCAGACAGACTCTAGTGAGCACAGTAAACAACCAGTAGGCTCCCTCATCTAAACTCTGACTATCTCAGCATCGGCAACACACAGTTTCTGACGGTGAGACCGACAGACTGGTCCACACACGGTCCATTCAAACATGTGATTCACTCCACCTGAACCAGAGAAACGAGCTGCTCTCAGCTGCGCGGAGCAAAGACAAATGATAGCAACCCTAATCTAGACAATCATAAGAAAAAGAGCCACGATAAACCTTGTGCTGTGGCGTCTTATTATGTAGATGTGAATAAAGTGATAGTTTAAAGTGATGTGAACCAATATGCTTGAAACCTTTGTAGGATCAATAACTTCACTTTGAAGAACAAATCACCAAAGTTAAAGAATGAAATTTCAATTACAAAATCTTCAGATCTTGACATAAGCATGGTGCCTGGTTTAGTGGTGCTGATGAGGTGCAGAAACGTCATAATCAATGTCAAAACATCAGTAACAGATAGCACTGAAGCAACTCAATGGATGACGGAAAGGTATGTGACTTTATTACCAACACCCTTTATGTCATCAGACTTTAAAGCAAGTAAAACAATTAATACTCATCATTCTCATCTGAAACCCCTAAGTTTTTCCCTGATCAAGAAAGTTGTTAAAGAGAATGAAAGTTAATATGACTAAAATAATAACTGAGCAACTGATGCCCTCATGAAACACCCCTCAGACACGGAGTGCACTCAAATGGAAAAACAACTGCATGTGAGCTTGTGGTTACACAGTAAGTGAGATGAAGTAAAATAAAAAACATTACTTGCACTGAATTTCATCAAAACCTTATTTTAATTTCTTTAATGAGGAAAAAATAATGAGCCATACTATAGTGAAACATTAAACAGCTGCATATGTCTTTACGGTAAATTGAATATGGAAGTGATGTGTGACTGCTTCACCTTCTTTCGATGATAGTGAGGGAGCCGCAGTACTGATTTTAGAACCACATGCGATAACCATGAGTTATAACGACTGGGATTATTGCAGATGAATTCTGCAGGAGATAATCAAAAAAAAAAAAAGGCGAATGAAAAGACACAGCCAATATCACGGAGCATATTGAGTGTCAGCTGCAAACCTCAGCAATAAAACTAGACAACATCACAACGATAGCGATGACAAGTATAGGCGTCATCTTATGTTACTGGACGGAACTGTGACTTCCTGATCGATAAAAGGCCCCTGGCTCATCTTCACAGGGAGAATCGCAACAAGAGAAGGCAATTTTTATGTCCACACAAACTGGAGACCCGACCTGCCAGTCTGAGTCGCTGTCCAAGTCAAGATGGACAGAATGCTGACGAGAGCATTAGCATGCCAGGGAAGAAACCTCATCCGCTGAGGTTGTGCCCACGTGCTGTGGGGGGTGTTGGGATTTCTTACCGAGGACATTGGGTCACAAGTGGAAGCAGGGTCAATGCTACATCTTTGGACCATCGGATGGAACCTTCAGGATGACTGTAACTCAATCCAAAGCAGCAACACGCTGAGAGCTACGGGCGGGTCAAACGCGACCGATGGCGAGGTTTCTTGGGTTTTGGCCGAGAGCCCATTCCGCAAATTTAATAAGAGATTGTCAATTTAACTTGATAAGAAAAGAAATTGAATGTGGTGCTCTCCTCGGTGAAGGAAAAGTCTGCAAAACGGTGAACAAGAGACTGTCTTCAAGCATTACTTAAGTCAATCTTGTCACTCTACTTTACATTTCAACAAAAACCAATCAACAACCTTCTGAACAAAAGAGGAGGGCATGTAAATTGTGTCCCCCACCAGGGAGAACACACTACGGTGGAGTTTATTTTCAATTTGCAGCCGGATTAACAGGCATGTTTTTTGATACTGTCAAAAGCGGCAGAGAAATTTCTATTCCAAGTTTGTCTTGAATGAGTGGCCTTTTTAGTGCCTGCTTCTAAAAGCCCCCCACCCCCCCTCACCCAAGCAGCTGTCACTTTCAGCAGGCACTGTGGAGTACAGAAGCGGGGGAGGGGGTCCTTCAAAAAAAAAAAAAAAAAAAAAAAAAAATAAAGAA
>OMNM01016687.1:2567-12679 GCA_900302745.1 Parablennius parvicornis | reverse complement strand
TAAAAAAAAAAAAAAAAAAAAAAACAGTTAAAAGTAGGCGATAAAAATAAACTGGGAGAGAAGAGAAAATTAATTATACATAACAGACAGTTCACTTGGATGAGCACAACTGAGACAGAGAAACTAAGGCTGCTTTCCTCAAAGAAAGAGGAGAAAAGAAGATATTTTTCTGGCAGAGGGCATTTCTGCTCTGCCACCACATCGGGCACATTCATTGGACGACATCTGAAGAGAGGAATGCAACAAGGAATCTTTTTTTTTTTTTTAAGAAAAGGTCAAGGCATCAAACAATACAGACTACGCTTTCATTTCCAATTCTCCACACGGGCTCTCACTTGCATGCGTCTACACTAATTCAGGCAGTTTCTAGGGACTAAAATAAAGCTGCGGAGCCCTGAGCGTGCTCTCTTTTCTTTACAAAATGCGATGGAGCATGAAGATAGCTTGGTCTAACTTTAAATTTGCTTCTGATTGGCAATGATGAGAGTCTATGCTGCAGGCTCACCTGCAAACTCACCCCTTGATATGATTCGTAATGCGCCGACACTTTGCCGTTCAACACCGCCCACTGACTCTCAATCCCAGCTTCTTATTTGGGCCAAATGGAGGTCATTCCTATTTGAGCAGTCAGTTAAGACAGGCCCGCCAGGTATTGGCGAGTGAGTTTATTTCATATTGAGGCTTGTCGGCTGGATAGGTGTTAGCACCACAAAAGCCGTGGGAGTGTGTGGATATGTATGTGTGTGTCTGTATACAACAGGGTCTTGAGAAAGAGCCCCGCTGCTGGTTTCTCTTTAGTGCGTTTTAATATTGCTGCCGCTGTGTGGCCCCTCGCCTCCAGGCACCACACAAACCCCAGAGAGACCGAGCAAAATACTCACACAGAGAGAGACAGGACGGGGAGAGGCGCGGAGAGAGATGGAAAGGTGACACAGAGGAAGAAAATGTGAGGAAAAATCAAGGAGAGAGGGAACAAGAAACCTGGAGGAAATATAAACTGAGAAAAACTGGCACAGAGCGCCTGCAACATTCCACTCCAGCTAACCTCTTTAGCAAGACTGACATAAATGAAAACTTATGTAATAAAAACACACCATCTCTACCAGCTATGATATGAAAAGAGATATTACATTACAGCAGCACTGAGCCAAGAAAGCCCTCAATCACATATAGGGGGGAAAAAGGTTCACAGTAGGCATACGTGACACTTGTTGACACAACCGCTGTATCAGTTTGTGAGGAATGTCTTACTCAGTACATGCTTTGTTTCCCCCGAGCAAGCTGGTGGACTGATTAATGAATCCTACAATGCACTCTTCATTGTCATGATTTTCTTTTTGCTAAGAGCTGTGGATCTCCTTTAGTAGCCGTGACAAAAGGAATTTCTCCTCTATCTTTATGGACGATCTTAGTGTTTTGTCTTGTTTCTGGAGGTTGGGGTGGGGGTGGGGGGCGTTAGAGGACCCACAGCAAGATTGGCGCATTAAGCCTCCTATTATTTCAGATTATTTAAAGTTTTGGTAAAATACTGAAGTGATTAAGGAACATTTCTGATTTGACATATATACACCAGTTTGTTTCTCTCCTTGAGCAGTTCGTGCTGCTTGGTCAAGCCAAAATACTTTACTGGGCTACTAAAACTTAAACAATGATGATTAGCAGTCTGTAAAGCTGTAAAGTGGAAATGATGGGACTAAAAGCAGCCGAGCAGTCTGAACAGAATATGAAAAGACAGATGATGAAAATGAAAGTGGGAGGTAGGCCTTTACATCACATTGGCTTAGACGCGCCTCGAGAAAGAGAAGAGGTTGAAGAAGAGAACCAGCATGCAACTAGACAAGGAGTGAGAGCGTAGGAGAGCAGGAAAAGGAGAAAGAGTAGATAAATGGGAAGAAAATGAAAGAGAGGAGGCGTGGAAGGAGTGAAGAGGCAGAAATAGACTACAGCCAGTTCCTGACAGGAAGAAGGGAAGAGAGAAGGGTGAGATTGCGGGAGGAAGGACGAGGAGAGAAAAGCCTGAGTGGCAGCGGAGGCTGGAGGCAGGAAGGAGGAGCGGCGGCAGAAAGAGAAGGCGAGAAGAGGAAGTGCCTGAAGATGAGGTTGTTGCACAGGTTTAAAATGTCAAACAGTAAAGGGACACTGAGAGCTAGATTTCTGCACTCTGGCATCGCACGGAAAGACACACAGCAGGCTGCGGGTGTGAACACGCTCCATATATCGGCCCGCTGCATGAAGGCCATGAATCACAGCAGAGCGTACCCTGAAGAATACAGTTATGCACTCAAAGTCCATTCACGTATATCAACAATCTCCCTGACCCAGGGAAGCAATTTTCCCTCCAACTGAGAAAAGTCCCACTTGAGACAGCTCAAATTTAATTTAAGTCCTTTGCTCTGATTCCCTTTTTGGAAATCCTTCATCAATAGTGTCTATTCAGCTGATCTCTTTTCACAGTTACTGCAACTTGCACCGTAGGCTTGGCTTTCACACTGGATCCCCATTCTGCTGCAACCGGGATACACATAGCACCACCGGGGGTGGGCACTGGAAGTCCTTCAGCAATATATCAGCTGAAATGTAAATGTTCAAGGCCTGAGCCACACAGTGCCAAAATGTGATTCAGTTCTCACTTCAGCGTGGCCCTTCTGCTTTGTCATCCATCTACAATCTAATTAGTCCCTAAATATGCTGCTCGCTGAAAAGGCCGGAGGAATGCAACATGGGGAGAGTCACACAAAGGCAGGACCATAGGGGTGCAAAGAGCACATGTCAGCTCGAATTCCAAAGTTTGGACATCACAGCTTTACCCTTCACAGCGGCGGGCTGACCGGACAGGGCGGACTTTGAAAATTCATGACACCGCTGGTCTATTGTGGGGCAGATCTGTATCATAATTAGGAAAGATTGAGGCAAATTGCTTGTAATTTTCTGGCTGGGTTGTCAGCTTTCATGTAAAATGTCATACAAGGTCACATTCTATGAAAAACAAAAAATGATTTTCAGGGACTTCAGCTGTAGGCCAGTGGAAGGTGGGAACTTTTTGGAGAGCAGGAGGGAATAATCACAAAGGTGAGACCTGCGCCTCTCACAGATTGCTCGCGAGTCTGATGAGAATAGTGTTGTTGTTTGGGCTTGTCAAAACATATACACACACATAATTTTTTTCCCACTCGAGCAGTATGAAACATTTCAAGATCTGTGCCAGCTACATGTTACAAAGATGTGATTTTACAAACCGGTGAATAAAGAGGTTCATTGTGATATTTGCTTACATTGTCGCCACTCCCTGCTGCCAGTTACACACTCATGCAAAAAACACTTGTTATGACTAAAGGTGTAAGGTACGCTTGTGATTGGTGGTGTGGCTGTCACCATGCCTGAGGACTGTGTGTGTCCTCCAAAACAAACACTTGCGTTACGATTCAAAACCCAAATAATTTACATGTGAATGCAGGTCATTTCATTCAACTGTCAATAAGGAGCCGTCCCTTGACCTAACTGGTGCAAAACTGGGTCACGTCACATACGATAAAGAATCATCACCATGTCACATGAAGCTTGTGTCTTCCAGGGCATGCACAATGAATAAAACACACGTCACTGCCATCAGGTTTGTATTACCTGTCTTGGTTACACACTATAGGGCTGTTGCATAAATATTCAAGCAACATTGCATGTGATTTCAGTCACTCGGCTCTAGTCTGGTTTTCACTAACCCTCTTTTTTTTTTCCTCACACTCCCTCACAAGGTTTAAAATGATGCCTAAACCCTTGTTCCTCTAATATGAGTCATGAATGCGTGTTTAAAACGAATTGCAAATGAATTCACGCAGCGTGCGGGGTCGGGGAGGGGAGACTAATTTGGTTAACTGGGATTTGATTAAAAAAATAGAACTGAGGAGAATCCGATAGAAGCAATGAGAGCATTTTCAATAGCTGACAACCACTGCGCACTCCACACACCCACAGACAGCCCTCTCCACTCCATCCCCAGCTCCAAAAGAGGGGGAATTCAATTGCTGTCGAATGACAAAGCTTACAAATTGCCTCTCATTCGTTAGCAGATTAGCCCTCCTTTCAGCGACACACCAACGCAATTTCTAATTATTTCAAAGCTAATAGAGGGAATCGATTTTTAAGGCACGCGTCTGGAGAGATCGGACACAACTCCTCCCTGAGGTCCATTCAGGAAGGAGAGGGCAGCAAGATGTGGTCGGATATGACAGAACAAACATGCAAAAGTATAAACTGGAGATGCACGGCGTTCACCCGGTCTCTCTGGACCAGTTATCAGAGCGAGAGTGTGAGCCGTCCCCGTGAATACCTGTAATTATGCACGGTGGTGGCATCCCTCCTCTGAGGCAATGCAACAGCCATGTACGCACTGTGAGCAGATCCAGCTGATACCCAGCCTCCCTGTCACCAAACACCAGCCCCCAAAAAAGTATCTTTATTTATTTCTACAACACAGCCAAGCCTCCCTAAAAAAAAAAAAAAAACTCACCTCGCACACTGCACCAAAACCGAGCGTTCTTACGCGCGTACGCATATAAAACGCCAAGATTAGTTTCAAGGCATTCACGCCAGGTGTTAGAGAGAAGTAACTGTATGAAAAGTAAGTCTGGAGATGATATGAGGATCGCCGGGATCACGTTCTATGGTGCGCTCTGAGATGTCCGCAGTTTAACAGTTTGGTGCGGATCAATCCGACTGGTGGTCACACCGGGGCGCACATTCAACACAACGCTCACAGGAATACTCTCCAGTCTGCACACACATACACACACACCTAAAGAAGTGGGGACCAGTGCGTCTCCACACACGTTGTTTTTCCCAGGGACAGTTTCTACAAGCGCAGCCTGAATAAACTCACGCAAGGCGCGTAAAGCGTCTCGTGCCGAGCCGCGAGGAGCCGCGGCCACGGAGCGCGCAAACAGTACGACAGAAAAAAAAAAAAAAACTCGCCACTCGGAGGAAGCTCATGATTCCCAACGCAAACCGGCTCCGCGCGCACCGAAAGAGCCTCATACCGGAGTTTTCCGGCTACTTACAGATTCATGTGATCCTCCGGCTTCATATCCTCGCCATGGTTTTAAATTCCAAAACTTGGGGACATTTCCACGCTGGTCACGGAGTGGCGGTGCTCTCTCTCCGGTGGCTCCCTGCGTGTGAATGGACAGGAGAGAAGAGGAATGCAGCTCCGGCTCTCGAAGGAGGAGGAGGCGCTCCGTGGGTGCAGTACCTCCTCTAGCCCATAGAGGGCTTCCACAGCCTGACTATGTAGCGCAGGGGCGTCAAATCATTTTTTTTTCACACGAATCACATTACACATTAAAATGACAGCATAATAATCGATATATCAACACAACTGTAACACTTTTAATTTTTTGTATGTTAGTGTAAAGCAGCACCGTCCCGTTTTGTTGTATATCATTTTATTATATGTACAAATTCTAACTCTTGATAATGCCAACTGAAAAAAAAACAAATTTTTGTCAAAAACATGTCTTTAAACTTTGTCAAATTTTTAAATGCACCAAATAAGTTGACTTTGTGCAGCTATATCTGAAACCTTTTCTGCAATAGTTTTTGTTCAGACAAATTATGATCACACATTGCTGCATGCCTTAAGATCTGTGGTCTTGTGCAGTACATATGCAGTACATTGTCCCCATAATGAGAGGAGATTTTTCATCATCGAGATCCTGCCATTTTGGACATGAAGCATCAAATGAAAATGTACCTCAAAGCTGCAGCTCCATTCTGTCCTTGTGCTTTAAGCCTCCTAAGCCTCTGCCATGTTATTTTATACTTCACCAAACAACAGTCATGTTCTTTCAACCAATTTCTAACAGAGTGAAAACTTCCAACTATGGCCGACTAACTATACCACACAGCTACCATCCACAACCAATGGAAATGCAGGTGAGCATGACGCTCATTGTGACAACTCCATTTACAGAATGGGCATCCAAAGTTGGTCTCTTTTCTGAAGTCTCAACTGCATTGACAATCTATTTCTCCCTCTCTTATTGGTTTTTTTTCCATCCACGCCACAACACTAAGGGTCTGCATCATTTGTTTGGCTTCACGGCACCAACAGCTAACCGCAATGACGTTCACCATGAAGTCACTGTCCTTGTGTGCTTTGGTGCAATCGTGTTTATGGAAACCAAGTGTATGAAAGGTAATATGTAAGACTACTAAAATCGTGTCGAAGCCACAATGTGGGACAAACTTTGGTACTTTATTATTATTATTTCATTTTAGAAATCTACCCTCACAATATGCTAATGCTACTTTGCTAGCACTATGAGATTTTATTTCCTGACTGACTGAACCACAAGCAGCTTCAACTTTTATTTTTTTTTTAAATTGAAGTTTAATGCAAGATTGTCCTGCATGCCAAAACTGAACATGTGGTGGACCAATTTTGGCCCACTGGCCATATATTTGCTACCCCTGGCGTAGAACATGTTGAATTTGACATTACATGAATATTTTAAGATGAGTGTTCACACTTTTACTGGGTGTTTTACTTAGTAGTATATTTTATTTATTTGTCATTAATAACATAATACATCATATTTTACAAATAGACAACAGGTGTACTCACTTACTCTACACATCATATAAGATTCAATAACCTTTACCACTCTTGATTTTGATTCTTAAATAGGGGTTTTATTTTCCTCATTTTGCATTACCAAACTGATTTTATACCACTTTGTTTATGAACATTTCATATGCTGCTCTGATTCTCCGATTTCAACCCAACAGATAGTGTACAACTAGAACATGGATTTCCTATTAAGATTTTTAATCTCATTTCAATATGATGAGTGTAACATAAAACAACAAATTTCTAGTCAATCATAGTGATGGGATTCTTCTTATAGGATCAACTAATGGATCATATAATCGTAGCACCTCTTTTTCCAACACTCACCTTCTCGGTTGTGTTAAACAATCAGACATTTGTTGATAATAAACATCAAGAATATTAAATATTAAATAGGTAATATTAAATAGGTGAAAGAAAACGTATTTTATCACTGCTTTGTATTATATTTGTTTTCATTCTATATATTTTGTACAACAACACTCAACATGTTAAAGCAAGGAGAAAAAAAACGTTCTCGAAAATAACAATTTAATCGACAAAAAGTTAGGAAATCATACAAACAAAAATATGACTGGGACATGCTGGTGTGTTCATAAATCACATCATGCCTTATTCTTTATAAGATTTTGAACAAACCAAAACCTTATCAAACTGTAAATAACTGGCGTTTAAAACTGAGGTTTATCTTAATAAAATGTACAATATAGAACTGAATATAAAGTCAATTTCATAATGTCACATTAAGATGAAATAATATGCTCATATTACGTGACAATAAGTGTAACAGGCACAACGGTTGTGGGTTTGAAATAAAGATGGAAGTTTCTTTTGACAGTGAAAGCATCTATAGACTCTGTATAACCATGTTTCCTCTTTGTTTCTAAACTTTCATCTTCTATACTGCTTTATCCATCTCACGGTCACAACATGCTGGAACCATACACATGCACGCACATACACACTTGGGCTATTCAAAATGGCCTTCAATTTCACATATGCATGGGGAGAACATGCAAACACATTACTATTGTAGGAAATGTGTGAATGTTTGACATCAGTTAGGAGAGTTTCACAGAAACTAAATGCTGATAAAGTACAGCTGTTATAAGGTGCTATATGCTCTTATATGATTATATAATTGAATGGTGGTGGTGGTGGTGGGGGGGTTGTGCTCCATCCTCACAGCAAATCACAGCATGGAGATATATCACCTCTCTCACACACTAAATAAAATGTGAAAGATCTCTCTTCCATGGTGCAAGGGGAAAACCTTGGCAGTATTGTTTGAGGACTACACAGTGGTGGCCATGGGACAGGGCACAGGGGGACAATAAATATTTGCTGAACAGCTGACAATATTAGTAAAGCCCCGACCGGCCCAATTTAGCGTCTGTGTGGTGCAGGACATCTGCAGGTGACATCCACAGCAGAAAATATCTGAGCCAGATTTACAGTGAACAGTCTTCAAATTAGAGCATACCCTGGAGATGATGGAAGACAGGTTTGGTCGTGAGTTTCACAAAACAAAGCGGACTTCCTAATTAAATGAAGAGGCCCGGGGCTTGCCTGTCGCCTCCTATCAGCCGACACGTTCGCACAGACTAACACGCAGCGAGTGACACTCGGATGACAGATTTTCGATACAAGCTGTGCCTGTAAGGTTCTGCAGACAATTTCCACTTCTTACTTCCTTTCTATGATATGCAAACACAAGACAGTTAAAGTCACTTTCAAAGCTGAATTTCAACATTCATCACAGTGTCAGTGAATATTCAGATCTTGGAGAAAGTGTTTTTTGGGCACCGTTCCACGAGGCCTCTGCCGTAAGGAAGCTTTTGGGATAACTGAGTTAATACAAACAGGCAGCTCAGGTTACCAATTGCACTCAAGAGAGCAGAGAGCAAGATCTGGCACTAACCGCACCACCTGGCCCCATGTGCTCAGTGTGTGTGTGTGTGTGTGTGTGTGTGTGTGTGTGTGTGTGTGTGTGTGTGTGTGTGTGTGTGTGTCTGTGTGTGGGGAGCAGACTGCTATGGCCTACAGCAGTGTTGCAAGAAAAGCCATCGTCTGGCACATTCCTGTCCAGATGTGTCCTCCAGGAAAGAATCTCATATTGGACCAGTGAGTCACAATATCGTCAGCCTGTCCCTCTCACTGTGTAAGGCCTCTGGGTGAATGAGCAGGTCCGGGTTTGTTTGGTTGTTTGGGTTTTGTTATGCATTCCCATAGTCTTGGGTGAATGCAAGCACTTCCTCTCCCATACGGCCAGATAAGCCTAATTAATTGAGTAATTTTTGGACCCATTTTGACCCTGCTTGTAAGTGGAGGATTTGTGAAAATATACATCCATTTGTAGGCCATACTTGACTGTATTTGTTTTCTTTTCTCATCGGGAGAAACCTCATAAACTGCTGATAGAGAACACCACTGCTTGTACTTGAGCTATGAGTCAAAGCAATAAATGGATCGACTGAAAGGGGGAACTAAAAGGGCCATTAGAATATAAATGGTCACAGGGGATATTACAAGAGAGGAAAGTACCTTAAAATTGTATCAGATTGACGACAACTTTTTTTTGTCATCATTTAAGCCTTTCTTAACTTAGAAAATCATGCTGAGCTATAAAATTTCATTGGCATTAGTGCCAACTAATCAATCAGTCAACCAGTCAGTCAGCTGGCTGATTGTCCCTCCATACAAGTTTTTATTTATAATTTCACACACCCGTGGGTGAAAGAATCAACCAGCCAACCAGCCAGTATGACAGACTAGGAAACAAGCGAAGACGTGAAATACACAGGGCCAGAGGTGAAAATTAAAAACCCAGAAAATATAAACCGTTGTATTACTTATGTTGTGCTGAATTTCAAGTACTGATGAGAAAAAGAAATCAAATTGAGTTCATAGTAATCTTCTCAAAAGACATTTAAAATACGAGTTATAAACTGTATTTATATTGGATTGATGCATCTCTATAAAATATCTACATTTAAAGCAGACAAACATTAATAAGTATAAAATGTACGAGATGGTAAACAACTGCAGATATAAATCAGGAATTTTCTCAGTTAAAAAAATCAAGTTATTGAGCTCCAAACATGCAGGTCAAAGGGCTTAAGTCGTGTTTAAATCCCACAATTTAAAATTGTGGGAATACTCATTCTCTTCCCAAATGAATGCTGATAATAGAATTGTATCAGTGAAATAAAAAATAAAAACTGCATATCTTTTCCGTGTTCTCACACAGATCTCAGAGCGCAACAGACCTCAAGTTTGAGGCAAAAACATTTAGTCCATCTTCTTCATTTACTGTCAAGCGAAAGTCCAGGCTTTTCATAACACCATGTCACAAACGTAATTTGTATCTTATTCGGCTTGCGGAGATGAATTGGCTTTTATCTCCAAGTATACAGACCAACATGAAAAGAACTCTTTGACTCATCTTGCTCTTGGGCGCACTAAATCATGGAAGGTATGTTTCGTAGAC
>OMNM01016682.1:6939-24781 GCA_900302745.1 Parablennius parvicornis | reverse complement strand
CCCCCACCCCACGACCGCTCCGTGAGCCGTGAAACTCCTCCAGGCGACGGGAAGCCCACCTGAGGAGGTTGAAGTCGGAGGAAAATGGGTAAAAAGAAAGACGAGGAAGAAAATCCGGACTCCAAGTACGGTGAGCTCACGTCGACCGTTAGGCGCCTGAAAGAGCCATTAAAAGTTTAAAAAAAACATCGAATAAAACAACTACAATCATCTGAAAACACTTAAAATGCCACTGTGTTTTTAATAAGTCGTGATAACTGCTCGAAATTCAGTATTTTATTTTTATTTTTTTAAGTTTTGAATTAACGTTTAAACGTCTTTTGTTCACACTCAATAATGTGCATAAAAAATCGCGGGAAGCTAGCTGGAAAATTAAAACACAAAAGATGAATATTAAGCAGATTGATTGAGCAGACAGTCAATATTTAAACATATTTTCTCCTGATTTTGTAAAATCTTATACATTTGGATTTAGAGAGAAAATAAATCTTTCCATCACATATTTCAGACATATGTCTGTCCAGTCATCAGGGGTATGTGGGGAAGATTTAAGCCATTTTGTGGCTTGCAGTCAGTTGGATTTGTCCTAACTTATATTTTATGTATATATTTTTATCCAAAAATTTCAAAACATCCGTTTTTTGCATAAACCCAGGTCCGTGTAAATATGGCCTTAGTGACAGCTGTGACAAATATCTAAAAAAAAAAAAAAAAAACCTGGAGTTTCTATTTGTTTTTGGTCAAACAAAAGACATGATGGTGTCATTCACCAATAGATCGCCTATAGTTATACCGCTATTGTAGCAGAGGGAAACGAAATCGAGATTTGAGTGGATATAAGGAGAGAGAGGAAACCCTCTGGATTTTCAAAATTTCTTGCCAGTCTACTGTTTGTTTAAATTCAAACTTTTTCAAGTTTTGTAAAAAAAAAAAAAAAAAATGAAAATTGAATTAAATTTGCATAATGAAGTACTTTGTTGCATCAACATTAAGGAGAAACACTTGAAGTTGTGTATATTGTTTTCTTTAATGGTCTGATTCCCTTTCCATCTAACTGGGTCGTTTGTGGCCCGGAACTGAATAAGTTTTGACACAACTGCTTTCGTTGTTATACATTGAGGGACTTTTACAGTGAAAGAGAAGCCAAATACATCAGCTGCTTGACCTATCTTCTGATGGGGGATCAGCCCTCCATTGGTCATGAGGAAGTTGATGAGACTTCCTGGTTGTCGTGAGAAATATCAGATATCTTCTTATTGCTCATTCAAATGTTCTCACTGGGCAGACAAAGTGGTGGAAAAGTGTTATGATGTGTTGTTGGAGCCCATGACCTTCGTGCTATGGCTTCACCCCTCTTCCAGTCTTAATTATTTCATTTTTAATGGATTAATGAACAAAAACATGTTTCATTTTTACATACAGTACAATGTTCTATTTGAGATTGTCCATGAGAGAATTTTTGTTTGTTTATTAACCAAACAGTTGAAATGTGTTACAGTAGACATAGTCATTCCAACACATTAATTATATGCTTATTGTATGTCATGTGACCTCTGGTTTTTCTCAAGTTAGCGTTATGTACTCAGAATGTTACCAATTTACTCGGTCCTCATTTATTTTTATATGCTTGGAGAGAAAAGTGAGATTTGTGCACAAACTCTCCAATCTGTTTTGAAGCTCGTGGAAATGAAACATGACTTGGCTATTTTCTTTTTCCCAGGAAAACCGGCCGAGTACGACCCAAACTTCAACGGGCCAATACACAACAGGTGAATCTTCAGTCCAGCTGTCAGCTCTCTGATGCTCTATATGCCGATGTCATATTCAACATCATCTTGACAAACTTGTTGTCGTCTCTTGTTTTTTTCCACAGAGGATGCACTGATATAATCTGCTGTTTTCTCTTCACGGCCGTCATCCTGGGCTACATAGCACTTGGAGGTTTAGGTAGGAGACGCCACACTGACAATGGAGGGGTTTTCAATCAGTACGTCCTGTTCCGCCCTCATATTGCTTCCGCAGCTTTTTGCCTGAAGTTATTAAAATCTTGTGACTGTTCATTGAAAATGAAGCTTGTTTCTCTTCAGCAACTTTATTCTTATTAATGTTCATGTTTTGTTTTGGTTTTTTTAATACACACAAAATATCAGGAGAACTTTGTAGATTCAAGTGAATATTTGCCGATGTCCTGGAGTTCCCCTGCTCTGTGTTGTAAATGAGTCGCTGCGCCATATCATGGGAATTGATGATGTCTCATTGATGGGAATCAGCTGTGTTGAATGTGTTTTTGTGTTTATAGAAAGCATAACTTGATGTAAAAGTATTTTCTGTAGCTGCTAAAGCTACACAGAGAAAATAATTGACACCAGTTTGTTTTGTTTTTTCATTTGTTTTTTTTTATGTGTGTTTAATTTTGCTCTATCAGCTTTGCTTCATGGAGATCCCAGGCATGTTATTTATCCCAAAAACTCAACTGGGTGGTTCTGTGGCATCGACGAGAACAAGTAATCACAACTCATTGTTTTCATTTCGTATGCTTTTGAAATGCGAAACTGTAAAAAAATGAAATATGAGGACAAAGTAAGTCTTGTTCACTATATTTTGCAGAAATCAGCCAAACCTGTTCTACTTTGATATGGTCAAATGTGCCATGTCGGTTAACGTCATTGCAAGCGCTTTGGATGGTCTTCAGTGTCCAACCACACAGGTAAAGAGCGCTGCTGGATTTCATAGAGTGTAATATAATGTGTGAATGAAAATCCCCCCCCCTGCCGCCCCTACTTCTCAGGAACATCTAACTTTTTGTTTCCGACAGGTGTGTGTGAAACAATGTCCTTCTGTGTTTTGGGCTGCGCGGTATTTACCTGGTGCGAATCCAGTAGATGTTTTCAATCAAGACCTGTGTGTGCCATCCATAGATCTGCAAACTACTCCGCTGGTAAGCTCAAGCTGAAGATAAGTCTGCATTTTCACGGGCTTTTCATGTTCTTACAACTTCCTGATGTTTTCAGACAGTATCAGAGATTTTGGATAGGGAGCTCTGTCCTTCCTTCTACGTCCCCAGTTCTCCTGGTGAGAAAAGACATTTCACCTGCAGTTACTGGGATTGCTACTGAATGGTGTTATTATTAAAAATGTACTATCCAGTGATTTCTAATCCTTTTTGACTTTGTTCTGTTCTAATAGTGCTGGGGAGATGTTTGCCTGATATCTCAAAACTGCAGAACATCCCTCCATACTTTTCTAATCTCTTGGGCCTCCCCGCTTCAGTCAATGACACAATCAGCATCATCAAGAACGGCACTGGGTGAGAAGCAGATTTCTCATGCTGCATCAACCTGATCGTGACTGAAACACAAAGCCAAAGCTTTAATGGTTTCTAACAGCTGATAAGCTCTCAGTAATTTTTGATCAGTTGAGAAGATCTACATCAGTAAAATCCATTTACCATTCTTGTCTTTGCTTTAAGAATGCAAAGTTATGTCTCAGTATCAGCTGTCAGATTTAGTTTTGAACAGGCCTGCCATTAATACAACCAGGCCTCATTTCTGTCTTCATTAGGGACATTTTGAGCGGATTCAATGCCAAGGAGATCGGCGTTCGAATCTTTGAGGATTTTGCGTCATCTTGGCCGTGGATCCTCGGGTGAGTTACTGATCAGTGCCACCTGCTGACACACACATCACACAGCTCTTCACTTGGAAGGTGTAAATACACTGAATAAACATTAAATGCCATATCAAATAAGGTTCTTCTAATCTTTTTGGGTTATCGTAGTTGAAAACTTTGCAGTGTGACTTCACCAGCACTAGGAGACCAGAGACCATAGCACTTGTTTTAAAGTCCCTGCAATGATTACCAGTGAGATTTACAATCCAGTTTAAAGTTATTTTATTGTTACATTCAAGCACTTTGTGCATTTGTACCTGAGTATATGTCTCATATGCTCACGTCATACGAGCTGCTGCAAACTCTCACATCCTCTGTTATGACTTTGCCAACAAAAGTTGGGCGAAGGTTATGTTCCTATTTATTGGTTTGTACGTATGTACTTTACTAACTTGTCACAAAAACTATTGACTCAAATTGCATTAATTTTTTAGGGATGATTTGTAATCATCCAAGGACCAAAGGATTACAATTTGGGATTGATCCAATTGAAGGTCAAAGGTCAATAACATTTTTTTGTTTTTGTTGCCTGAAACATTTCTGCTGTAATAGAGTGAAATTGAGTGATCAGAGCGCTGCCTGTTTATATTGAATATACATATGGAACGTCACAAAGTCACGCATTAATAAGTCAGGAATGGACTTTGGCTGCAGCAGCAGCGCTGCCTGGTGGATGTGTTTGAATTCTACATATTCTCAGAATAATTGCTCCTTCAGTGATCTGTAAACTCTGCAGAGATTCTCCATGTGTGTTTCTCTCTGTCACAGCTGTCTGCTGATCGCCATGGTGGTCAGTCTGCTGTTCCTGCTGCTGCTGAGGTTCATTGCTCCTGTCATGGTGTGGGTGCTCATCTTCGGAGTCCTGGCTGCCGGGGCCTATGGTAAACACTCAGATATGTTCTTGTGTGTGGAGGCGTTTTGGCTGCTGGTCTACACTGGATTACACTCTTTAAAGGTTCCATCCACAAGCAGGAGTTATGTTCACTGTAAAATTAACGTTCAAACTTCTGAATACCAGCTGTCATAAATTAAATTCAAGGAAAGCCAAAGATTAAGTGGCTACATGCTGTAAAATGCAGTGTTCCGCTCTTGAGTTGTTTTGTTGGAGTGTCCTTACATTTCCTCTGCAGGGATATGGCACTGCTACTGGGAGTACGATAACTTCAAGAAAATCTCTGCCACCATCAATGATCTTGGTTTCACCACCAACTTTGATAGTTATCTACACGTCCAGGAAACCTGGCTGGCCTTCCGTAAGTCGGATTTATCACTTTTGACTTTGAGTGACTCCATGACTTAATGTTAAAATGCAGTAGTTAGAAATACATTCTGGCAACAATTACCAGCAGTAATGTCAAATTAATTTCCTGTCTCCCCCACTCTGCCCATCAGTGATCATCATATCTGTGGTGGAGGGGATTCTTCTTTTGACTCTCATATTTCTGCGAACGAGAATCCGCATCGCTATCGCCCTCATCCAGGAGGCCAGCAAGTGAGTTATGTCATACCATCAGACTACTGGACAACTTTTGAGTTATCACATGGCAGATTGAATGTTTAAACTGATTCGCTTGGTTTATTTTATTTTCATATGAGGACAACCTAACGCCATGAGACTGTGGAAATGCTTTCGTGTTGCTCGTAAACCGGTGAGAAGAGGCATTCTAGCCTCTGTTTAACCTCCGGTTGTGTGTTGATCTTCTGCAGAACTATCAGCCACATGATGTCCACTCTGGCTTTCCCTCTGGTCACCTTTGTTCTCCTGCTGGTGTGTGTTGTTCTCTGGGGCACAACCGCGTTGTATCCTTTACTTTTGCGTGCACGTATTCACAAGAACAAACACTGTACTCTTCAAAACATCCAGAGCGTCGGTTCTTTTCTTTAAACTGGTGTGTACAGATATTTGGCCACTTCAGGGGATCCAGTCTACAAAGTGGTGGCTCTCAACTCCACTATGAGCAGCTGTCAGGGCATCAATGGCACCGTGACCTGTGACCCCAAGGTTAATCGTGTTTGAATTCTATAACCTACAGTATAATCTTAGGTTTTATTACCATTACATGTGTTCATGAGAATTCATATTATCATTATTATAAATATATATTTTTTTGTAAATCTTGCATAATCAAAATGTAATAAACAACCCTACTTGTGCAGGTTCATCAGGCCAGATTTATTCCAATACAAATGTAATTTTATCATCTGTAGAACAAAACCTCCTTAATGAAGCAAAGGGATAACACTGGATATGTCAACCCTGGACAGTTTGTCAAGACTCTACTCTTCACATTCATCCTCCTTTCAGAACTTCAACGCATCGGATTATCCCAGCTGCCCTTCAGCCAGCTGCATGTTCATCAAATACAACGACGAGGGTCTCCTTCAGCAGAGCCTCTCCTACCTGCAGCTCTACAACGTCATAGCTTTCCTCTGGTGTGTCAACTTTGTCATTGCACTGGGTCAGTGTACACTGGCGGGGGCCTTCGCCTCCTACTACTGGGCCTTCAACAAACCCGAAGACATCCCCATGTTCCCCGTGTTTGCCGCTTTCATGCGCACTCTGAGGTTGGTTTCAAAGCAGCTGCTACTTCAGTGTCAGACCTCCAGTGTATTTTTTATTGAGGGACATAAACAGTTTGTACCACAGAGGTTTAACAAGGAAAATCTAAAGTGTTTTGATCATTCAAACATGAGGACTGAAGTCTTATTCACTACTTGCATGATTTGCCTTAAAGCTGACTGTCACAGTGAAGATATTTGTGTTTGACACATTTTAGCCATAATGAACTTTTAAATCCTTGGATCTTTCTAAAGAAGAAGGTTCCAGGACATTGTGTGTGACTGCCGTTCTGACTCACCCCCCCCGAAAGCAATTGTATCTGTGCATGGGGCAGATAGTTGACTGGTACACAGTGTGATATATCACCCTGTATTCCAATTATTTAGGTTTGGTGTTTGTTTATTTTTTTCTTCCTAACATACATTCAGCTTTAACTTGTAACATCTTGTTTTTATTTTTCATACTAGGTACCATGTGGGTTCTTTGGCCTTTGGTTCTTTGATCCTGGCGCTGGTGCAATTTGTGAGAATTGTTCTGGAATACATTGACCACAAAACGAGATGTAAGGCTGAGGATCATGACACAGATGAAATACAACGTCAAAGCTTTTTCTTTTCTAATATTGAAGATGAGTAATTTCACAGTACAATTAATTAATTTTTACCTCAGTTACGTTTAAATCTCAGAGAATTGCTGGAAATGTGATAGAAAAAAAACAATAACAGGAAACTCAATCTGGGTGCTTTTCTCTTCATCCTCAGCGTCCCAGAATGCAGCAGCACGTTTCATCATGCGCTGCCTGAAGTGCTGCTTCTGGTGTTTGGAGAAGTTTCTTAAATTTCTCAACAGGAACGCCTACATCATGGTGAGCACAGAACCTATTTATCAGCCATTTGAATGATCATCTTTAGTGGTGTTGGTATCTGTTCAGTTGCTGTCTTTCTTACAGGGGTCATCACAGCAAGTCATTGTCTTGGCTGGATTATATTTAAGAGGGTCATATTATGCATCATTCACTTTCTAATGGTTTACCAACCGTAATAATCGTCCTGGAATGATGCCCCAGAAGTGAAGAAAGTCTGTCATCTCTCTCCCTGTGGGGGGGTTAGCTAATCACAAGCAAGATAGGCCCTCCCCTTGACTCCTCCCACAATTAGGCAGCTCTTCTCTGGCATGACACTACGAGAGGAAGAACTTCGTCCTCTTGTCAAAATGAGCATGTGTGGACGGAGCCAATCGGGCTCACAGAGACAGTGCAGATTCTGAATACAGCGCCTATGATCCAATAATCAAATGGAGGAAAATCAAGGAAAAGCTGGATTTCAGGCAAAAAGTTTTGAATCCAATGTTTTTAGGATGAACGAGACCCATGCGAAAGTGTTGAAAAGCTGGATAATATGACCCCTTTATCACGTTGTGGAACCAGATGTATTGAAGCAATCAGTAGCTTTGCAAACAAGCTGTAAGAACGCTCTGCTCCGAGAAGTACTGAAAGGTCGTCCGACTGAGTACCCTGGACAGCTGCCTCTCGGTTCAGCACCCTGGACAGCTGCCACTCGGTTCAGCATCCTGGACAGCTGCCTCTCGGTTCAGCACCCTGGACAGCTGCCTCTCGGTTCAGCACCCTGGACAGCTTCCAGAGCATGAAGCAGCATAGTGTCCTCAACAAATACTCCTGCGCGTAGTTGAGCACTACTGTGCGCTGGAGATTATTTGTCTGGAAACTTTTTTGTTTGTTTGTTTGCATTACTCCAGTCGTAAGTGGCTTCCTTCTCAGAACCATGTCTCCTGATGAGAAAAGCATGCAGGCTAAACAAAAAAGCCATCAACAACTTTGCCGTAACGCAGAGCGGGGTAAATGCTCTCGTCAAACAACTGCTCCGATATTTTCCGCTGATTCCCACATATGACTCTCGCTATGGGCGAGACCAAACTGTAATCTCCACATAGGCGGTCGGCTGTTTAGTGTCGAAGAATACAGTGCCAGAATTCAAAATCACTTAAATGACAATCATTGGCCTTTATTTTAGGCTTCAATTAATTGGCTTAAAAGTCAGTGGACTCAGCATGTTTAGCATATTATCCCCTCCCCAAAATCGATTAAAAAAACCCATTAAAATATATTTTTTTCTCACCTTTAAAAAAATTGTATGCATAGTGCACACAGGATTCCGGCTGGGTTTGCCAGTGGTAGCAATAGGTATTATATAATCACTTTTGAAATATAAAGTAATTTGAAAGTTAAAGTACACATTTTCAAGCCAATCCATTTTTTTTATAAATCAAAGAAGCACACTTTGCTCTAACATCATCATCACTTGACTTGACTTTGTGTGTGTAGTACTCTGGTGTGCATTCAGGAAGGACAAGTGTAAAAACTGGACAATCAACCGTGCAATGACATGTTGTGGCCACAACTGTAAAGGCAGCACCTAAATAGCACTTTCTTCTGCGCTACATCATAAAAGTTTCCTTTGTTTTGCTGACAGATTGCCATTTATGGGAAAAACTTCTGTGTCTCGGCTAAAAATGCGTTCCTGCTGCTGTTGAGGAATGCGATCAGGTTTGTTGTGAAGTTTCTCTTCTGACGCTCTTTTATACAAGTGTGTTTGTTTGAACCTGTGAATGTTGTGTGGTCTCAGGGTCGTGGTGCTGGATAAAGTGACGGACCTGCTGCTGTTCTTTGGGAAGCTCCTGGTGGTCGGAGGAGTTGGTACGTACAACACTGCTGCAGATCCATCCATCCATCTTCTATACCACTTCATTAAGCATTCAGGTAACCAGTGAAAGCAAGGTTCAACCTGGACAGGACATCAGTCCATCACAGATATAAGGCATTCACATCTACACCTAAAAGTGATTTAGAGACATCAGTTACCTGCACACACGAGTTTTTAGATATTAGAGGAAACTAGAGAAACACAGAAAACATGAAAACCAAACTGAGAATCTACCCACTGTGAGGTGGGAGTCTAACTGATGATGATCGGCTGTGAATGCTTCATTTTCCCTGTTTGAAAGCAGTTTGTGATGTTTTGTTTCTTTACTCCTGCAACAGTGAAACCATAAAAAAAAAATGAGCTAAAGCTGTATTTTTCATACTATTATCTGTCTCACAGTCAGATCTTTCTTAATAGGTGTCCAGGTTTTCTCTGAATTCAGCCTTTCTCTGCAAAGTTCCCATTTTCTTTCTGTGTGCGTGTGAAGTTTTGCTCTCACACAGGAAAAGCATTTTATCTCACGTTATTTGATCCACCTGTCGGTGTGAATGTGATTGTCTGTCTGTCTCTCTTTGGACTGGTGGCCTGTCCATGGTCAGCTGGGATCGGCTCCAGCACACACCACTCCAGGAATATATTACAGGAATGTAATGTATCTCCAAAGGTTACCATTTTTTGTGGAGTGTTTGTTTTGTCTGTGATCTCTACTCGATAGCATTCAAACAGACAACAGTTGAGATGGAAGGATGAGGAGACCCTGAACTCTCTGTCTTTCATTTATTGCTTCATTTATTTGTTGTCTAAAACGAAGCACAACATTGAGATAGGCAACAAGGAAAAATATTATCTGCCTGCCCTTCTTTTCGCATACAGGGGTGTGGTCAAAATATGTACATATTGTATATATTGCAATCAGCCAGATAAATGTATATGAACATACATACAGTGGCATACTCATACATACACGACTAAAGCATGTACAATAATATCAAAAGGAAAAAGAATGAATGAAGAAAGAAATCCCTAGAAACCTAAAAAAAAAAAAATAAAAACTTTTTTCCAGGTGTTTTGTCCTTTTATTTATTTTCGGGCCAAATTAGTGTACCAGACAGCGACTTCCAGTCTAATCCCCTCAACTACTTCTGGATGCCAATCATCGTAAGTAACTGACAAACTGTCATCTTTCTGAAAGAAGACTTTAGGTTGACTGTGTTTACTCCATTGTGTTGTAGACGGTGGTGTTTGGAAGCTACTTCATTGCTAATGCATTCTTCAGTGTGTACAGCATGTGTGTGGACACACTCTTCCTCTGCTTCTGTGAGTACATGTTTAACATTAATATCCAGCCCCAGGTCCAAATGCAGCTCACCAGAGTTTGTCCACTGGTCTCACTGTTCCTCTCATAGTGGAGGACCTGGAGCGAAACGACGGCTCTCAACAGAAACCGTATTTAATGTCCGAAAGCCTCCGAAAAATCCTCAACAAATCCAACCAGTCTCCAGAACCGCGTGAAAGGCGGGACTGAGCAGCGTCTCCCACAGACGTCCCTCATTGTTTTAGTTGTCTTTTTTTTTTTTTACTTGTTAAACATTCTTTCTTTGATATGTACCAAACTCATTTTCTAATATTTGCACTTTGTAATTGTTCAAACATATTTGTATGTAAGTATTATTACTTCCTGTTCACATACCAGGACTCCTTCCAGCTAATGTGAACTTTTATGAAGTCCAGTTTTTGTTTTTGAAAGTTGTTCTTACAACTGTTAAAAGTTCAGATTTGAAGCCGGGCTTCACACCCTCAGAAGATTTATGTTGTTCGTTTTTTAGACGCTCTTTTGCATCTGATTTCTTAAATTGGAACAAAGAAATTCTTAAAGCTATTTATAGTTATTGTTTGTGAAAAAGATTGTTTTGGAAATATTTTTATGACCTTTATTAAAGGAGCCGGTCCTGTAGCAGCTACTGAGGGAACACTGACCCTAGTTTGGCGTGGCTGTTATGCTGTTTGATCCTCCGCCTCCCGCTTACCGCTCCCAAATGCTGCCTGATATTAACAGATGGCCATAAATCAGTTCTTTGTGCTATAAATGATTCTTTATTTTGTCCATAGGGCAATACTGGACTTTTCATTACGCCCACAAAATCATTCAAGTACTGCGGGCAAGACAGCGATATTATAGCGTTGACAGCAGTCAAAAACTGTTTGCACTTCAGGGTCAGTATTCACCTGCCTCAGGACAGGAAACCTTGCCTTATATAACCACAGTGCCACTCCATGGTCACATGACCCCTCATTTGGCTCCTAAAACCTTAATATTGTTGATGATACTGAGAAATTGTAAATGACAGTTGTTCTTGATTAATTGTTTACTCCTGCTGAATTTTCTACTGGTGTTACTGGACAGCAGAGACAAAAATAAATTCATGTTTTCTGACTGAATTGTATTTTCAAAACCTTGAAACAGCATCTGTGTCTGAATCATACCTGTGGATAGATTTTATGTTTGAAGAACAGTATTGAACTGGAGTCAGCTTATAGCTTATCTCTTCTCTGCAGTCTCAATATCTCATGTGGCCCCACGCCTGCTCTAACCCAAGCTTTTACCTGCTATTAGATTTCCATGACATTTTGTAGGTTTTAGCTACACCAGAGATCTGCAAACTTAATAAGTAAAAGACATTAAGGCCACTTTCAATCCATTTAAATGTGTCTGCAGACACAAAAAATATCTAACATTTAAAATGATGAGCCTATAAAGTTGTTAGTAGGTTATATTTAGATGTACAGTACTGGATTTATGCATTGATAATGTTGCATTTAGAAGTTAGACATTTTAACATGTTTTAATTGTTTTGGCACGTTTAAGTCTTTTTGCTTGTTTTTCTGTCTTTTGAACTTTTTCTACTGGTTTTCCTATTTTTGCTGGTTTAAAGTGGTTGTTTTTGACATTTCATCTGCTAAGTCCTTAAGCCATTTCTAACTGTTTTAACTATTTTGTCTATATATTTGCTTCATATATTTACTAGTTGTATTAGTCATTGGAACAGTTTTCTCTCTTTTATTTTTACGTTGTTTTGGGCTCTTCAGATCATTTGAAGCGGTGTAATGGATCAGGATGTGGAAGTAGATTTTAGGATGCGGTGACAGTGGAGCATCTTTGGAGGAGGGAGAGCGAGAAACGGGAGAGAGAGAACGCCATCTTGTTTGTTTTAGTGAAAAAGGGAGGGAGGAGGAGGAGGAGGAAAACACCGAGCAGCAGCGGCAGCAGCGACGCCGGCGGAGGAGCACAGAGGACGGCTCGGCGGTGAGTCATTCCCGGTCTAGGTGAACGTGGTCCTCGGTACATCAGTTTTGCAGAGACACGCGGAGTTTAGAGTGAATGACAGAGGCTAAACGCTAGCCGCCGTCACCTGTCTGCCCGGAGCTTCATGAGGCTCACTGCGGCGCGAGCGTCATGAAAAACCGCGCTAAAGGGAACGAGCTCGCATTAACTGTCCCTGTATGGAATCGAGCCTTATGTATATACAGTATAGAATATACATACATACATGTATGTATGTATGTATATATATACAGTATAGAATATACATACATACATGTATGTATGTATGTATATATATACAGTATAGAATATACATACATACATGTATGTATGTATGTGTGTGTGTATAGCAAATATCCACCTGATACATAAATGCACACATTAACACCTCATCTTCACACCACATGTAAATAAGCAGACACCAGATAGTAACAAACAAAATAGGATGTGCTTTTAACATTCACATAAATAAAACAAGTCATTGAGTGCACGAATAACATTTCAATTGAAAATTGCTGTCAAATCTGCAGTGTGCATGTTCTCCCTGTGCATGGGCTTACTGCGATGCTGTTGCTCTGGTGCTATAGTAGTCGTGGTTCAATTGGAAGGTTGCAGGTTCGATTTCCAACCTTCCACTCGGTCTGCATCCCAGGAATAAGATGGGTTAATGTAGAAGAATGAGTTAATAAAGTATGAGCAGATAATTTAAATAAAATAGCCCATGTATTTGACATTTTGACATCTTAGCCTTCAGAACCGTCAACATTTTTCAGCTCATATAGATCATCTTTGTGACTTGTCCCACCAGTTCATCCATTCACCTGTAACTTCTAGCATCAACAAGGCATCTCAGCCAAGGAAACTGCTGCTTGTGGTCAAATTTCTCAAAAGTTCTCATTTGAGGACATGAAGTATTTGAAGCACATAGCTCAGTGCCAAACAAGATCATTAATTGTGAGATCTGTTTCGATGTCGGAATCAAACATAATTTTTATTTTGTATTTCCATTCTTTTCTTTTGGAGGACTGTTTTCAAAGCCAAGAAAAAAAGTGTAGGCTACAAAATGTTGTGTTAGTGAGAGTCATTCATGTGCAGGTGGTGTACATCTAGTCTTTCTTTATTTTCCTCCGTCTTTACTTTGAGCGGTGGGAATGTTATGGACTAGCTGGAACCAGCAGAGCGCTGTAGTGCAACGTCACGGATGCCAACAACTGATGAACCAAAGTGAAGAAGGAGGGGAAACAGTTATCGGGCATGAAATGAGAGAGGGAGCAGTGTGAAACGATGTAGATAGATAATACCAGCAGATGGTGGCATTGCAACTATATGGATGCAAACTGCCATTAAACCCAAAAGAAGAAGAAGAAGAACTTGGACTGTTGTCATACCGAGCCATGGTTTAGAGAAGTCTCAATCGGTTTGCCTCCTGTGATCGTATTAATGAGACAAACATCTCTCCATCATGAACAAGCGTGTCCTCTCATCTGTCTCACACTGTTTTACTACACATGAGTCCTGATTTCAATTTGGTGTTTCTGTCTTTGTCCTGTTTTTTTCTCTCCTCCAGGCCTGACGCCTCCCCCCTCCCCTTTTCCCTGGTGGTGAGAAGGCGCTGAGACAATGTTTTATGCCCACTTTGTCCTCAGCAAACGAGGGCCGCTGGCCAAAATCTGGCTGGCGGCCCACTGGGACAAGAAGCTGACCAAGGCACACGTGTTTGAGTGCAATCTGGAGAGCAGCGTAGAGAGCATCATTTCTCCCAAGGTCATTTCCTTTCACCACTCACTCCTATCGACTTGAAAAGCGTTTGTTTGTGCTTGTTCAATTGTTTGTGGAACCCCAACATTTCAAGAGAAGGATTTTGTATTCAATCATCGCCTGTGAAAGAAAAAAAAACAAAAAAAACATTGTCAAACGTCTTGAGCCCTAGTAGCCATTCATTTAGTTTACTGTTAAAATCAGTAATACAGATTTAAAAGCTTTGAGATCAGCCTAACAATTCAACTCAAGATTTGAAAATGATATCTTACTTAGTTTTACTTTCATAAATAATTAAATTTCTTTGGTATTTTTTAAATTTTTAAATTTTATCTTTGAGCTTCAGTTTTGCTCATCAGACTTAACTGGACAGTTTTCCACGATGTTTGTATTTTATTATAATCATTTATCAAAAGTAATAGAAGTGATCAGTTACTGATCGACACACAGTTGATGTAAAGCACTGCAGATTAATTTCCCCGTACTAAGTACTTGTGATTTCATTTGATTTAGGTGAAAATGGCTTTACGGACGTCGGGTCATCTCCTGCTGGGGGTGGTGAGGATCTACCACAGGAAGGCCAAGTACCTGCTGGCAGATTGTAACGAGGCCTTCATCAAGATCAAGATGGCATTTCGACCAGGTTGGAAACACTAATCGGTCATTAGATTCCCTGAAGCTGTTTGAAAGCAGTCAGCGGAGAGGCTCACGCTCCATCTGTGTGATGTTTTAGGTGTGGTGGATCTTCCAGAGGAGAACAGAGAGGCGGCGTACAATGCCATCACCCTGCCGGAGGAGTTCCACGACTTTGACCAACCGCTGCCTGACTTAGAGTGAGTCCCGTTTGTTCCTGAGAGGGAAATTACAGCAGGGAAATACTTTTTTTTTTTTTTACTTATTTTTTTCAGTCTGCAAAAAATGAGCTTTCAAGGTCCTGGCAAATGAAGAATTGCTGATGTGCTTTTTGGTATCTTTTGTGCAGCGACATCGACGTGGCTCAGCAGTTCAACTTAAACCAGAGCCGAGTGGAGGAGATCACCATGAGAGAGGAGGTGGGAAACCTCAACCTGCTGCAGGACAATGACTTTGGTAAGCATCTTCAGTTCTCTTTTTTTGTGATAAGCAGTCTGAATAACCATTTTACTCTTTAGCCTGGGCTTTGCCATGTTGCAGTATATTTCATAATGTCTTCCGGTGCAGCCGACTTTGGAATGGACGACCGGGAGATGATGCGAGAGGAGAGCGCGTTCGAGGTGGAGATCATGGGAGCGTCGGCCTCAAACCTGCTACTGGAGGCGGAGGGCGGAGCCAATGAGATGGCCGACAAGTCCAACCACCTGGAGTACGACGACCAGTACAAGGACGACTTTGGAGACAACCCCATGGAGAGCAACGAGGGAGGAATGCTGGGTAAGATCTGGCAGTGACGTACACCATCAAACCTTTTTTTTTGTAGAACTTGAGAAACGAAACACGACGCATCAATCTTACTCACGTGACGTGTAGTGGACAAGCTGCTGAGTAATGAGGATGGAGGCGGCATCTTTGACGACCCTCCCGCCATCGCAGAGAGCGTCATGATGCCTCAGGATCATGGAGACGACGAGGACGATTTCGACGCCCTCTCAGGTCGGTCCCACTCACTTCACAGTGTCACAAAGTCATTCTTGTCAAGAATGCAAAAGACTGACCGAGCTGTTATAAATGTTAAATGATAATGTTTTGATCACTGCGTGGTGTTAGCTGGAGCCCCGGACAGCCCGGACTCCGGTCCGACGGAGCCTCTGCCCGCCATGGCCGACCAGGCAGAACAAACCAACCTGGTTCACAACGAGGAGGAAACGTTCGCTCTGGAGCCCATCGACATCACAGGTAGCACAGCTGCTTTCCTGTTTCCTAACATTTAGTTTTCTCATCGCGCTCCGGGCAGCGTTAACCAGCTGAGAACAGACAGCTCATCGTTTCTATTTTCATATTTGTCTTTTAACTTTAGTCTAAACATCGGTCTCAACTTCATGAGGACAAACTGCTGTTAGATTTACTGGTTTTGGAGGGAAGAAATTTTCATCATTAAAAATATATATATCTAATCGAAATAAATGTATGAAAAGAAAAACATAATTTAGAAAGAAATGAAAGTTTGGCAAAACAAAAATCTCATAAGTTCTTCTTCAGTTGAATGATGATTTCTGATGACTGTTTTTCCTGGGACTGTGTTTGCTTCCCGATGTTTTGTGCTCGTTGCAGTGAAGGAAACCAAGGCAAAGCGTAAGAGGAAGCTGATTGTGGACAGCGTGAAGGAGCTGGACAGTAAAACCATCCGGGCGCAGCTCTCCGACTACTCGGACATCGTCACCACGTTGGATCTGGCCCCGCCCACCAAGAAGCTGATGATGTGGAAGGAGACCGGAGGCGTGGAGAAGCTCTTCTCCCTCCCGGCTCAGCCCCTGTGGAACGCCCGGCTGCTCAAGGTCACTTTTCATTGGACGCGTTTCCACGCGGCCACTCGGGCTCTCTTCACGCCTTCATTTCTTATCGTGTGCAGATGTTTACGAGATGCCTCACGCCACTGGTACCTGACGAGCTGAGGAAGAGGAGGAAGGGCGGAGAGGCCGACAGTCTGGATGAGTTCTTGAAGGATCTGGAGAACCCGGAGGTGCCCAGAGAGGAAACCACCGGACACCAACAGAGAGACATCATGGGTAAGAACTAGATCTGTGTGTGTAGAGTCACACAAACTGAGTTCACTTTAACAAATTGACTTAGAGGTGAAGTTTTTTTTCCTCCTGTATTTATTGATTGACCTTTTGCGGTGCTGATAAGATACAAACATACTAATCTACAATTTAACAAATGCAAGAGAGACATGACAAAGTGTTGTAATTCAGAGTGAACCCAATAATTATCATTAAGAAAGAAGCTCAGTCTTTCTGCTTTCGAACACCAAACCCACTTTGAATTCCCCAAGAAAAACCTTCTGAACGGTTCAGAAAACAAAGCGAGTACATGATCACAGGAAACAGGTGAGGGTTGTCTTCCAGACCAGACCATCATGGAGGAGGCCAACGTTCTGCAGACGTCGGCTGTGGAGGGGAGCAGGACAACCCTGGACGAGGCCGCCATGCCGCCTCCTTCCTCCCAGAGGAGCTTAAAACGCAAAGCGCAGGACACGGAGCCGGCTCTGCCCGTGAGTACAGCCGCTGGCCGACACCGGAGTCACTTTGTAATGCTTTCATGATTATCATCTTTCGTTGTTTTCATTTATCCGCCTTTCCTATTGGCTGTAGTCACTGAAATGTACTATACTGGGCT
This sequence comes from Parablennius parvicornis, assembly GCA_900302745.1. Classification (NCBI taxonomy): domain Eukaryota; kingdom Metazoa; phylum Chordata; class Actinopteri; order Blenniiformes; family Blenniidae; genus Parablennius; species Parablennius parvicornis. The sequence continues at coordinate 7,440 of OMNM01016682.1, read as the reverse complement.
GTGACCTCTTGACTTCCAGATGGGAGCCTTGGACCAGCTGCAGCAGCAGGAGTCTGAAGTATCCGCTGCGTCCCAGCAGCTGGAGATGGCCAGCGTGGATCTTCCTCCAGGGGAAAGCACCACCAACATCAGCCAACTGATTGAGTTGGACCTGCTGGCGGACAAGGACAAGAAGAAGAACGACGACGACTCGGACGACGAGGTGAGACGGAGATCCACACACTGACGCCCCACACATCTTCTCATTGACTCATTGATACAGACGAGTGACCATAAACATGACCGTTTCCTCTCATGTTTAGGGTGTGTTCCTCTAAATCGTTCTTTATTTAAAAAAAAAAAAAAAAACGGTACAATAAATACTATTGAAAATACAATATTTCTCTCTCTCTTGAGCTGAAATATCTCAATCAATCTTTATTTGTGTTTTTTTTTTCTTCTTTTTTTTCATATTTGAATTGAAAGGTTTATTTTGGACATGTGGGCAAAAATGTAATGTTT
>OMNM01016673.1:2754-25945 GCA_900302745.1 Parablennius parvicornis | reverse complement strand
TATACTTTTTTTAATCCCTCGAGGATAAATTAGCTAATATGTAAAAGCCAGTGTTCAAACTAATTGTGACATGTAGCCCATCCCTTGCGGTGAGAGATTAGTCCAAAGGCAATGAAACCTCAAGAAGGGGGAGGAAAAAAAACCCTGCTCAACAGACAGTTTAATTAATGCGATCATGGTGGGGAAAACCATCAATCTTTCGAAACAAAGCATCTAACTTTGATTAATTAGTGAGTCTATACCTTTCGGGGTGATTGGATTATTAGCTTTCACCAACAGTGAAACACACATGCACACAAACTCGTGGTGCAGCGAGTTAGTTTGATGTATTTATTAATATTGTTCCTTATATAGAAACCATATCCATATGGCACCATAGATGATGTGATAACATGATGATCAATCTGAATTAATGAAATTATACTTAAAATACATTGTTATTGTGACAATGGCTGTACAAAGAGAAGTAAAGCAGTACAGCTCCACTGTATTCAATTTGAATGAAAAACAGCCAAGCATGCGCTGGTGTCCTTCAATTCAGCATCACCTAATATCTCATCAACATGCATCCCACCTATCAGCACAAACAAACTCAGTAGTACAGTGTGTAATTTTTTTGTTCATGTCAGGGATGCCTGCTGGGTTACAAAATCAGTAAGGTAGAATATTGGATCTAAAAATGAAGACATAATTATTCTAAACATCCCAATCAGAGAAACCGAATAAAAATTTAAAGCAATGTTTTTTGTCACAAGTGGCACAACCTCACTTTCAGAGGAAGCTGTTTCTTCATGGAGAGCAAACACAAGATAGTCTATTTGCCAGGTTTGGCCTGGTCAAAACTAAACCTGGTACAATTGCTGCATGAGTGCGGCCCAATTGTAGAAGTGTGAAAGTACCACCTGCAAGCTGGTGCATACCAAACAATCAGAATAAAAGCAGGTGTCTGTGCGCTTGCAAAAATACTCTGGTGCTGTTTGATCAGTGTAAATGAAACACAAAAGCAATGGAAATCTGCACTTTAGAAGCACTCAGGATGAGACTGCATATAACAAATGACAAAAACACGGGTTATTTTATACACAATGCATGTTTTTTTTTTTATGAGCTAAAAATCCATAATAGCAATCTATGCCTATACCTGAATCATAAAAATAGAAAAAGGACCTTCAGAAAAAAAAAAACAAACAAAAAAAAAAAAACGTGCATAATCACACTGATATTTGGACTCAGCATATCTAATTTTCTCTGTATGGCAGGAGATTCAGCAGGTTTCTCCTGTTCACTTAACCCATGCTGACACCATTGTAAGAATGTGATCATTCTGCTCCAACCTCCTTCTGCCTTGTGGAGCCCAAATCCCTCAAGCAATTTGCAGATATTAATATCCACAGTTCTCTGGGCAGCAAAGTGTTGTACCAAGTTAAAATCCCACCATGTCAACTTTTGATTGGGGGCTTCCTTGTCTTCAGATCGGTAAATTTATACCCTGGAGTTTAGCCTTCCCGTAGCTGCCCTCCATCTTTGGCCTTTAGGGGAGTGAAATGATTATATTTATGATTTCTTACAACGTCAAGATCACGTTGATGGGCCGCTTCCATTAAGTGATAATATAAGATTTTACACATCAGGCAAAGGGAATATAGAAAATCTTTTTGAGTAGCTCCCAGCGTTGGGGGAGGTTACTTTGAAAGTACACTGCAAAATAGAAAATTACTGTTGAAAACATATTAAGTAACTTACACAAATTACCACAAAAATATAGTATTGTACCGGATTAGTTTTGGTTACATTTTGATTATTTAATACTAAACATACCGTATATATAAAACAAGAAAGTAAAAGAGTGTTGTAACTTGTTCAGGGTATTTATTTCAAGAAACATTTAACTTTTAACATTTAACAGAGACACTGAGATATCCAAAAGCCGGTGTCTTTATATTTAATTTAAAAAAAGAGAAAAAATATAACAGTGATTCTAAATTAATGTTATGATTGAAGACAGCTCAACCAAGGAGAAGGACTAAACATCATCAGTAGCATTCAACTATCTGTTGACAACACTTTGGGATGGTCAGGTTTTATCTGTTTGATTGGACGATGCAGAGCCTCTGGTCCTGGTTTCATGTTCAGCTGCTCTATCTTCTCTAAATGACTCCATCAGTCAGGAGCAGCTAACTGTAATGTTACAGATGTGAAGTTGATGTTGTTTTATAATCCAGTGGTGAATGTGTGTTAGGACCCCGGGCATTTCCGTCATGCATCACATTGTTTTTATTTTATAGTATCAAGTGTCACAATGTGTACGCAAGGTGGATTTTTCTAGTCGCAGGTTTTCAAATGTAATCCTTCTAAGTTATGCTCATTTTTATAAAAATGTCTGTAAAAAGTTTACAGATTCTTTTACCGTACTGCAACAAATTCCATTTACATTTTTTTTTTTTTGTTTGTTCTGTATATCAATTATATAATGGCCTTACATGTAAATCCATTGCTCCCCAAGCCGGGTAGCTCCTCATCAATTTACCATACAGCAAGTATATTCTATAACCTCAGTGCAACTCAAATATAGAACCAGAAGGACCTGAGGCTTTGTGGACATGGATTTAACTAATGCTGGTTGTCTAAATATCTGGCATGATATTTCGAGTACAGCTGAGGCCCGAGGAGACAAATCATTTGTTTCTGCAGAATACCTATACAGATCCAGTTTAAAGAAGTACACTTTTTGTTGCAGTGCAGTTAAGTTTCTAGGTAACAACTCAACCTCAGACTCATGTGTATTTTTACTTTAATTCTTCATCACAAGCATTATGTATGGAACACTTTGCACTAAACTCTGTGATATTTATATTCAAACAGCCTTCTATTGTACGGTATATAGTTCTAAAACTAATGAATTGAAGGAAGGTGTAATCTATTGCACGCATGCAACATTTGACTTGTAGATTTTGTGTAGCGCACGCTGTTAAAAGGGTAGCAGCTGGCACCGAAACCCAATTATCCAACAAAGTGCGGTTACCTGATTTCCAGTTCAAAAGAAGATTCTTGTCCCGTTGCCAGCTAAGTGTGCAGAATCTTGGCCCAACTCCCTACCCTGTCTGAATAATGCTGATACACAATTACAATAAGAGAATGTTTTAATTTTTTCCAAGGACAGCTAGGTTGTTTTTCGTTTGTTTTTGTTTTTTTGCCATAAACTGTTGAATATAGTAAAAGGGTACATTTATTATTTTTGTCCACAAAGCTTGTCAGTTTCCAAATAAATGTTTACATAGTGAGTCAGTGTTTAATTTAATTACTCTGATTTTGTGGTACTGCGAAGCTCTGTACGGAAATGAAAAGTTCACTAGGCACCCAGTCAATACGGCTATTATGTATGCCTTGATTTAGTGATTATGTTGATACACAAGGAGGGAATTTGGGAATTTATGTGTCTCAAGAGTTTGAACGGAACTGCGGGAATCAATTGATTTTTGATGGAGCTTCAAAGTTTGACACCTTTTGCTGCATCCACATATTTCCTAATTGATAATCAGCTAAACAGAGTGAGACAGATTAAACGGCATTTAAATCATATACATTTACTCAATTGTGTCAACTGTGCATTAGCAAAGATGTTAACCATTCTGATAGCTCTGTCAGACCGGTCATCTGTTATATAAAACATATGTCAGATGCAGACCCAGTTTAAATTTGTCAGCAAGGTAAAAGTTATCTTTCCTTACTCATTTTTTGCTTTAAAAGTGATGCCATCCCAAAGTAAAAAAAAAAAAAAAAAAACAACAAAATGTACACAATTCATCAAAAATTACCTCGCAAATTATTATACACTATTATGGACTATAACTCCTTGCTTTAGAGTTTACTGGATTCATAGTCAATATATGTACAATTATATTTATTTGTTTATTACCAAGTTACATGAAGTTTTACACCATTGAATTAAATATAACCGACGTGTCAAATCTGAAAGGTTTTAATGCGTATAACTGTGAGTAAGCTAGTTAAGCTTGATTAGCATTTGTGCTGTCATCAATAAAAATTGCAAGCTAAAAAAAAAATGGTGTGACCTGTGAGGTGACAGGTTTAAGATAGCCCTCGTCCAAAGTGTACTCTACAAGTTGTAATGACTTGCTGTAATGACTCTGAAAAGAGGGGACCAGCTGGATAAAAAAAAACTCACTTATTTTATGACAGGTTTTGTAAAAAAAAAAAAAAAAAAAAAAAAAAAGCATAAAATATGAATATATTTCAGAAGTTTCCTGTATTTTTTGGCTCATTTTGTTTTACTAGTCTTGCCTTTGACCCCTGAACCAAAATAAGTGTGACATGCCTGGTTTGAAATCTACTAAATAATTCTATTTCTGATAATCAATGGAGACCAGAAAGTAAAAAAGGTGAAGGCTTAACTTTGCACAAGGTTATAGTTTTGTCATGATGCTTTGGTGGCTATGTCAAAGACGGAGAAGGAAGAAGAAAACAAGGAGGCCTTCAAAGACAGAAACAGCAGCATTATGAATATGAGCCATTTAGACAATGGACCAATAACAGAGCTTTACTTTGCCAATTTTCAAATTCCATGCTGTTTGGATTTTACATATCCCTTTGTATTTTGCAAACTTACAGTCCACATTTTGGTTCATTTCATCACATTAATAAAAAAACGAAATAAAGGCAGCAAAAGCAAACATCCACTGCCCTACAGCACCTACGTGCGTGTACATGCAACATGTACACATGGACAGGAGGAGTGTCAAGTCAGACACCCACTCTTTCCGCAACATACAGAGAGACAAGAGTTCTGGTCGAGCTGCTTTTATTTCACAGCTGACCTGTGTTTGGACGGACAGCCAGGAAGCTGTCAGTAGCGGCACTGCTTCACTTGTTTGAAGCACATCCCTTCCCCCAAATGTCGTTCAGAAGGACTGTAGGCTCCTGGAGATAAATTTTTTGAAAAAAAAAAAAAAAAGGAATACAAACCAAAGGATGGTTCCTCCCCAGTGTCTAAGAGTGCTTTCACACCTGCCATACTGTTTTGGTCCATTCAGTTGACTGTGGGAATAAGTGATGTACGGACGTATCAAGACAAGCCTGAAGAGGTGGTCTCGGTTCATCTTCTCTCAGTGGGAGTGTGGAATCAACCACAGATGTACTTCTCAAGCTTGAGCTAAAACAATTCCATTGTCGGATGAGCAATAAATGGTTGCTTGTTCCCTAATCATATCTATCTTCTATATTGCTTTATAATGTTCAGAGTAGTGGGGCATTGGAACCAATCCCAGACAAAAATGGCAAAGACCTGGAGCCAAAATCAGATTCAATCCTAAATCCGATTGGATATGAAAGGCAAAAGTATAAAACCTGGAGAGATCAAAATCACTAAAATGTGTAAATTTTCTACTTAGTCTTCATCAAATGGACCCCTGGTTCCCTAAAGGGCCTTATTTTGAGGCCCTACTAAATGTTGATGTAATTAGATTCAATTTACATGATAGTTTTCGAATTAATACAGAAAACTTAGCTTGCGTTCTTGGTATCCATTTACACATCAGCTGTGCTTGCAACCACTAGAAACTGCTTACAAGGTGGAGCTTTCTGAAAATGCTTGAAAATATGTCTCTGCGTAAACGGGGTGAAATGCAACTTTACAGCAGCAACCAGTAGTGATCCAACATGAAAACATCAGCATGTCTGCTGTTTCTGCAAAAACCGACGTTTAAGGTAGCTATATATCCAAAGTAATGTTGATTAGCAGCCAGTTATTAGATAAGTTTAAGATCAGAGATGATATCGCTACACATGCTAACAAGTCCATTTGGATTAAGCGCGATTAAATGGTGAGCCGTCATGTGACTTACGACTCAAGACAGTTGTTAATAGTCCACAGAGAGAAGTAAGTCTGTAAAGGAAGCAAGACTTCTGTCGAGGATGCTGATTACTGTCATGTCAAAAAAAAAAAAAACAGCGCTCGCTTTGCACATCATCAACAAGCTTTCAGCACTTTATGTTGAGTGTACATGCCTGGATCAATTTTACAGTGGCATTTTCTCTGTGGTGTGACCTGACCTAAACTCTGCTTGAGTGTTTGTTGTTCAGAATACAACTTTCCCTCAAGGCTCCAGTGTCAGAGCAAAGTGGAGTTAGCGGTGTCCTTGGAGAAGAATTAGCTCCTTCCTGGTAACATCCGGTCCTCCGAAGAGAAAAGCAGTGAAGATGAAATATGACCAGGGAGAAGTAGCAAGGCAGTGAAAGACCCTGGGATTTTTTTTTTTTAAAGAGGTTAAAGATGAGAGGAAAGGTTTTGAAGGAACATGACAGGAAGGGGGAAGTGATGAAGATGCAAGCTGTGGGGATATTTGTTTGTGGTATGGGTGGGTGTGTGTTAGGTGCACCAGCTGGAAGACGAGAGAAGACTCGGTTTGCTCTCGAAGTGCCAGCTGGTGTACCTGTTTTCACTCAGGACCGGTTGAGACTCGCCCACTTACTGGCATGTACTTATGTCGAGTGGACTTGTGCTCTGGCAAACAGATCTACATTCGTACACATGCGAGAGTAAGATTTAAGTAGAGACGGACAAAAACCAGTGCGTGAGTTCGATGAAGGAAAATACTCATGAGCTTTGGAACAAGTCAACAAAGCCTGCAATTTTGCCGAAAATTAGTCATTAGCCTGGGCCCCAACACAATCACCAGTGAAATTTGTTTTCCCGTGTTCTCTCACAAAAACAGGAGTCGGAAAGGGATTTTAATGATTTGACAGGTATAATTACATGCTAGACATGTCTTTGCTAATAGCAGGTTGTCCCAAACATTTTGTTGCCGTATTGCTTTTCATTGTGTATAATGTTGATTATGCCAGATTACAGCTTTACTGACAACAAAGATGCCAATCAACGTTAACTTTTATTGTTTGAGATTCTGGCTTTGAGTCCCGTGGACCGGGCCTGTCTATTTTAGTTTATTACTGTTTATAACTATTTTTCTGCCTTTGCTCATCACAGAATTGACTTAGTTACCCGATGTGAGAGTATGTTGTTGTGTAGGCATCTGTGCGTGTGTGTCAATGTAGGACACAATTGTAATGGCTGCCTAACATTCAAAGCAGGGGCTATGGCAACCCCTGTGCATTCCATGATCTCACTGTCAGAATATGCTGAGCTTTTTTCGGAGGTTAAAACTCTTCCATACTTCTGGGTGTATCTCCAGGCTTGGAAAATGGCATGCAGTTGGCTGATGCCTCAGTATGTGCTTTTTGAATAATCCACTGCTATTCTTGTGGTTCCATTTTTATTTCTTTAATTTCCCTTACCTTTTTCCTGTTTGCCTTTAATCCAGGGGTGTCAAATTCATGTTTGTTTAGGAACCATACAGCAAATTTTGTCTTAAGTGAGCACGGTCCAATTTACACTGAAGTTTTTCTCTCTTATAGCACCAACTATACATTTGAAAAAGTGTATTTTTTTTTCTTTTCACGGAAGGATCAGAGACATCTTAGCTGGATTCCTTAGTATTGTGTAATGTCCGCTTCTCTTAATAAAGCTGCATTAAAAAGCCATTGCTTGCTTTGCAATTTCTACAATTTGCTTGGTGGTTAGGTGGATGGGATTACCAATAATGGATTCATGAATATAGTAAAATAAATAAATTGTAGTTTCTGGCTGGCCAGTTTTGGCCCACGCTCCTTATGTTTGACACCCCTGTTTTTATCATTTCTTTTTAACACCTGCTACTGTACAGTGTAAATGAAATAGTCTACTTAATGTTCCCAGTTTGTTGCTGCCCAACACTATATAAATAGAACACTTAGTGATCTTTCAAACTGTATCTTATCTTCTATAATCAATTGTGTTGCGTCGGAGACAGATTCTGTTTAACCGTGCGAATACAAGTTGCATGTCTTGTGAGCGTTGCATAGAACTGTAAGGCAAAGTTGCAAATTCCACATTTCAGATTGAATTATCTGGTGTCCACGGGTAATGTGTAACAACTGGGGAACTTCCATAGTTGCTGAGACATTTATTTATTTGTGATGCCCAAAGCAATATTCAAGCCAAAGAGAGTTTGACACTCATTCAGTGTTTGTAGTGTAAAACAAAGACAACAGACATGACTTTAATGCAAAAACAGTGGCTTAACTTAAATGGTTAGTAATTGTGAAGTAATATGATTTTTTTGTTCCATTCTTCAAAAATAAAGACAGAACCAAAGACAATTTCAGAAAAAAAGAAAAAGAAACATAAGATTTGAACTTCAATGAACTAAAAAATTTCCTTTTGAGTTTGTAATTCATGAAACAGTTTCATGTCCACTGCCAATGATATGTTCACAGTCTTTTATATCACCAACATTCCTCCTCCATGCATGGCATTATTTACAATGATTTTGATTGGGATTTTGATTTAATGCAGCAGTGTTTATATAATCATAACAAAATGTTTGTTGTTAGGCACAGTGGTTATTGGATCTAAGTGTTGACATTATCACTAAAATGTAATATTCAGGGATGCAAAATGTTCGAAATGAATAAGCTATGTGCCAATGGGATTCGATCAATGAAAATATGCATATTTCTCTTCAACTTATTCTGCATCAGGATTTAATCAATAAAGATACTTCAAATATGGCGTGTTACCAAAGTGTATTGGTCAGTCAACTTTTACAAGTGAAAGGCTGCTGGCATGAAACCATGGAACACTTAGTTTTTCATTGAAAGCCAAGTTACCACAAATGGCGATTTCTTATATTAGACAATAGGGACTTTTTAATTTAGCCAAACCATGCTGTTTCTTTCTTTATTACTTTTAAGGATACACTCGGCATGGTTTTCGATTTCAATCTCTCATTTTCCATTTTTATAGTTCCAAACAGTATGTCCTCAGCAGAAACATATGTATGACAGAGGATTTACTTTTGGATTTAGTGTTTCTTGAAAACACTTGCATGCTGTGAAGCCACAGGACACAACCAGGCTTAGAGGACTGTGAGAGCATCTTGGTCATCGCATGCTGCTAGTTTAAAAGGGAGCATGATCATAGTTCAGCATGAGCCAGTGTGGCCCCATTTAAGAACAGACCCTCGGAGAGACCATTTTGTGGTTTTAAGATATTGAAGACTTCTACATGTCAGGAGACAGCTGATATTCCATGAAAGGAACTTTCTTGTAATAGCTAGAATTAAATACACTGCACTTACTGAATCAATTCATGGTGGTTATTTACTTTTTCCTGTCACAATGGGCTTTCATTATATTGATTTTTGAAATACAGTATATGGAACCAAATTGCATTTTAGGTGTCAATGCCATTATACTTTAATTTATTTGACATTAACATATTTTAATTTTGCTTCACAAAGACTTTTAGTATCATTTTTGCATTTGATATTTACCACTTTTGTTGAGTACATGCTTTTTTTTTTTTTCATTTTGCCTTTGAAATAAGCGGTAAAAAAAGAAAATATTTTAAGATTATTTATTCCATCACGTCAATGTTTCAAAATTTGCCAATAGACTGAATTCATCAATCAGCTGCAAATTCACATTTGAAGGCATATCTTTTCTTATATACTGTACACATGCAGCATGTGTAATTGGCTCTGAGCTTTCAAAAAATGCTTATGATTCATGCTCATTCAACATATTCTTTTACAGCTCGTGCTTTGCTAAAGGTGTGACACATTTTGCAACAACCTCAATGTTTCAATTTTTGGGTGACGTGCAATAATTGTAGTTTTTTTCCTACGATGATTGAGTTCACCAGTGGATATTATGTGTTTAGTGTTAGGTCATACAAGTCGGAGGCATACCTTCTCTGAGTTCTGTCTTTTATTGGAATAGTTTTGGTTTCTTGTGTTATGAAAGTTTTTTCTGCATTTAGTGCCCTTCAGTTAGTCGAAGCTCACAATGTACTGAACACACAACTCAAATCACACAACAGCAACCAAATTAGTTGATTTCCTCGTGCGAAAATCTGCGATATCTCTTAGTAGACCGTCTTACGGCCAATTTCCGGCACAGTCCCCTGATATTTATTTACCCGTGTCACCAAGAACGCCCTCTGTTGAGATTAGTTTCATAAGTCACATAAATCTAGGCGATTTCTCAATGGAGACAAGGAGACTGTGTTATCAATCTGATGACAGCAGGACTGTCCTGTCAAGTCCATTTTATCATTCCTGACAATCTGTGGGGCAGAAGTCATGTCCACGCAAATATAAGGCGCTTTCTCTCTCACTCGCTCTCTCTCTCTCTTTTTCAGACACACACAGATATTTCAACCTGACCAAACTTAATCACACTTTTTATCCAATAAAGAGCCATGACAGCAAATCTATTTATCTCTTTCTGTTGTGTTTCCCTGTTGATGCCAACAGTTTTGTTTTTGTTCTTTTTTTTTCTTTTTTTTAATTCCTTGACAGCTTTAATGATATAAGAAGAAATGCAGCCCCGGAGAGATGCGATGCCTTTAAATGGATTGGAATGAAACTCTGTTAAACTATTCATTAGGTGAGTTCGTGTTAAGTGAAAGCACGTCAACGGGCATGCGTGCATGCACGCACACAAAAATACACACCGAATCCAAGTGTGCTGTTCTTACCTACCTCCCTTGACTCAGCATGACAGTCTTCCAAATGAAGGCAGTCGTGCCTGGCTGATGAATGCGTTACCGGAAAATAGTAAATTGCATGCTACTTAAACTTCCTGAGATGAGTCAGGCCCTAAACAGATTTATCCCATGAGCTGCATGAAAGACAGAACCAATTATCACACACGTACCCATGAGTACCACTGTTGTAATAATAATAATAATAATAATAATAAAAATCAAAAATTAAAATAATAATAATACATGATCTACAACTTCAATCAAAACATGAATTTGACAAAGACAGAGCACAGTTTCGTGGTCTTAAATCAATTTTCTATTTTAGAGACTTGCACATGGTTTAAATCAGTGGTGTCAATCGGCCCGCCACAGAGTACAGGCAGATCCACAAGATGACATTTTTCAACTCTGAGAAATGATGACGTTAACTGAAATATATCTATTCAACCACCAGTCTCGCATCTTAGTTTACATTATGTGGGTGTGTAGTATGTGAATCAGTTCAGGGGAGCAGGATTACTACGCAGAAATGTCTCTTCATTTAAGATATTTTCCAGAAATTGACAAGTTATTCTGGTCATAAGATGAGCTATCCTAATATATTTTTGCGTTCTACCTGCATGTCGTCAAAGTTGTTATGCTTTTGAAGATACAAATACTCTAATAGAAATACACTGCGATCTGTAAGATGTAGAGCACATGGTCTACTGAGACATAATATTGTTGAAACTCAAGGGTTTTATTTTTTCATTAAAGTTTCAGTTTTATTGTGTGTTGTAAAAATATTAATAAACGTCTTCATGATATATTGATATTTTGTGTACAGGTCTGGCCCACTTGAGATTGAATTGCGCTCTATGTGGCTTCTGGACTAAAATGAGTTTGACACCCCTTGTTTCAACACTCCCGATCTAAAAAATATAACCTGTAAAAACCTAGTCTGTAACAGCAAACATTTGATCTAATGAGCACCACGCCACTTAAGTTTTGCCATTTCTTTCATGAACTTATCAATGAAGCAGAGAGAAATTGAAGTGACCTTTTGCAGGACAGTTTCCAATCATGCTGTAATTTGGCCATGATTACCGTTTTTATGGTTATGGTTGGTGTTAATGAAACTGTGATGTGAACTCCTCCGTTCCTTGACTGTTAATCTAGAAAAAGTAAACTGTTTTCATGTTGACATTGTGCACCTATTTTTGCTGCAATGTACTGATAATGCATCCAAACTGACTGTACCCACTATCGAGCTGCAAATAACGAAGCTATTTTATGCAGAAGCATACTCTGGCATTCTCCAGTTATGGACAACTGTGAGTAAAAGGCTAATGAGTGAAGCGGTCATTGAGATTGAAAAAAAAAAAAAAGGACAGATGGAGAGACAGAGAGAATAGCTGATGGCAGATGGAATGACCAAAAGCGTGAGAATAATGCCGATCAAAGCAGGGGTTTGTTAGCAGAGCCCGGTTACCCCTGAATGCGAGTGTATACACGCATGCAAATGTGTGAGTATACAAACAGGCTAGAGGTGTGAGTGGGTTGTCCTATGACCATCTAATTGTCTTTGTCTTAAATTGCAGTGGCCCCATTAGGATAACCTTCAGTTGTTAATGGAAGGGAAATGAGGGAAATGTTGTCCATGATGGGGGAGAGAGAGAGAGAGGGAGAGAGAGAGAGAGAGAGAGAGAGAGAGAGAGAGAGAGAGAGAGAGAGAGAGAGCACTGACAACAAAACGCATCGGTGCACAGCTCCCAGTGATCACACAGGGCTGTGCACATCCAAGCGTTTGGATGAAAAAAAAAGAAAAGCAAAAAAAGAGCAAGGAAAGGAGAATATGAAGGAGAGACACAGTGAGAGAGGATGTGGAGAGGAATGGTGAAGGGAGGAGAGGCGGGCGAGGGAAGATAGAGGAGAATGTAAACGGGAGAAGGAGTGGGGAATCAGAGCGAAAGGACCTTGGACAGCTCTCAGTTGCAGCAGCAGCCTTGGCATCCGGAGACCCCCTTCCTTCTCTTTCTGTCTTTTCCATTCTCGATGCGTCCTCTCCTCCTTAGTGTGTGCGTGTGTGTGGTATGTGTGTGTGTGTGTGTGTGTGTTTGTGTGTGTATTGGAGGGATACACTCGCCTCGGGTTGCCGAAGGCTGGAGATATAATCAACCGAGCTGGGATGGGAGATAAATTGACGGAAGCGAAAGGAGAGCAGAGTACCCAGTGTCACGGAGTCTCCGTCGGACGGCAGCAGCAGCAGCAGATGATAATGTCCTTCACGAATCTTTTTGCGGTCTGGGCTTGCTGTTCATAACTATTAATCTGGGAAGCCCTTACCCCAAAAAGCATTTGCGGAGGGCGCAATCACCGCGCCGAGACATCGACATCTGAAGACGGCTCCACTCCTGGAAATTTACAGTCTTTAATTTTTTAAAGGACTTATTTGCTTTTTCTGCTTGAATTTCCACCTTGCTTGTTTGTTGTCCTTATTTACTCTTGTTATTTTCAGCATTGCCACAGCAGTGGCGCTTTTGTCACGGTTGCTGTTCAGCCCTCTGTCATTCCCCCTCTCTAGTCAACAGTTTTCCTCTTTGTCAGAAATTGTGGCGAAGCTCTGCAGCCACGTCGCACCCAAGTTTGCTCAAACTCTTGCGTGCCTCGGAGTCCGTAAAACAAATCCAACATTACTTGGATGTTTTTTTTTTGTCAACAAACACGTTAGCGGACTCAAAAGTTTGTGCCATGTTGCATTAGCATATCTTATTCTTATTTCAACCTAATGACCCTCCCACACCCCCATTCCAAGTTCCCGTCCTACACTGAACAAGTGCCAGTTCATGGGCCCCAGCAGATCAGATTGTAAACACGGGGAGACCCTTGCAAGCTGCACGTGGAGGGGCCGTGTGTTTGTGTGTGTGTGTGTGTGTGTGTGTGTGTGTGTGTGTGTGTGTGTGTGTGTGAGTGTGTGTGTGTGTGTGTGTGATAATATCCGCGCAGCTTCCCCTTTTTACACACACATACACACACTATAAATGAGCATGTGTCCCTCCCAGTTTTGTGAATAGTGGTTTCACCTCAAGCATTTCACCTATTTCACCTTAAGCATCACTGCACCCTGTCATCTTCCCCCTCAAAGAGCATACTGATGTTATTCCAGTCTGACCCACCCACCTCAGAATAAAAACAAAAACACAACAAGAAAAGAAACACTCCCCTAAATGTGTCTCCCCTATATGTCTACAGTTTAACGACCACCTCACGATTAAGTTTTGCAGCGCGAAAAACGTGACTTTCTTTCACCACTCTGAATGGCTGAACTCTCGCTGATGTAAATCATACAGACGAAAACAAAAGAAAGACGCGAGCTGTACCTGCCTTGAAAGACAGAGTAAAAACAAGAAAGGAAGATTCAGTTCACTTTAGCCCGGAGAAGTAAAAGGCATTAAACTTTATGCTCAGTTTATCTATCACAGAAACAGGGAATTCCTGTGTGAAAAAAAAAAATCTAAATTAATTTAAAAATATTGCCCAGATGAGGGTCAGACAGCAGTTAGATGACGCCCCAACAATGAGAAAAGTGTAGATCCATCATATATGACACAGATTGTAAAACATGAGTCTGTTTGAAACCTGGCGAGAATATTTATTATCGAGGTTAACAAACAAACCAAAAAACGAAACAAAAAAAGAAGACAATGACGCAATTTAAATCGCTGTTCAAACCACTCCGTAGTTTGGCCACGACTGAGAGTGGCAAAAAAAGAAAAAAAACAACAAAAAAACAACACCGACCTCAAACTAAGAAGTATTAAGAGGTTCGTGAGGCACTGCGAGGAAGTTAGCTTGTCTCTTTTTAAGAATCAGATGGATTTTTTTTTGTGTGTGTAATTTTTTTGGAATTATGTTTGACCCTACCCTTGAGCAAGGCACGAACGAGACGAGGCGAGGCCTGAGCAAAATGTAAAATGGTGCGCGAACGTCTCAGGAGCAGAAACGCCCCCGTCCCCCTCATAAGTCCGATCTGGGAGTGTTCGCTGATGAGGAGCGGAGAAAAGACACTGAACTAACAGCTCAAACTGAAATGACGTCGATGTCTTTACAAAGATAGCGCCTGACATCTGACCCGGGGACTCGTCTTGTCTGCAGCAGCCAGAACCACGAAAATCAGAACATTTGAGGACACCGGGCGCTTTTTCAGGTGCTCTCGGGGTGGTATGGGTGTAACTCGGTTTAAAGCCACTCATACACCCTTGTGAAGGTGACGCGGTTATTGTATTTTACGTTGTTGCACGTGCATGGGTTTGACACGTGAAAGCAACTTAAATTTGTGAAAGTTGGCAGCAGCTGGACGTAGTTTGATAAGTACGGTTATAAGAAATCACTACTTTCGTCTTTTAGATCGCACCTGTCCGTATGGCCCCTGCGCATTAGTATACTAACTTTGGACGCCAAAATATTTCTGTCTTGCAGAGAAACGAGCTATACCAACATAAACAAGAGGAAAGATCGAGATGGTGTGACTCGGGTGGACCCTGGTGCTGATGTTGCTGGGACCTCCAGCTGCGGATTGGGGACTAAATCTGACCGGCGTTTTGGATGTTTCCGCCTGGGAGAGACACCTTCAGTCCAATCGGCCTTGTCCGCCCTCCTCTCGTATCTCGACTTACCTCTCCTGCTCATCCACAGAAAGGTAATTGCTCGGGCTGAAATGTGTTTGAGAATGACGTCAAACCCAAATCACTCTTTAAATTGCATTTTGCGTTTGGCTCGTAATGACTGGTTGGGTGCGTGTGAGCAGAAGTTGTGTCTGTGCTGTTGAATTATCCTCCCTTCATCTTCTCCTCTATCTCATTGTGGGGCATTTAAATTATCTAGAAGTGCCAATAATTGTGAAGTTTCCTTTACATTTTATTGTAATCTGAGTGACAGTGCTGTGAGGTTGAGACACTATGGGAACTTGAAGAATATGCAACAGCATGCGCATTTGCGGTATTACTGTCAGTGCGTAAAGTTTCATAAAATGTCATATGCGTATTCGTGTAAGTCGTGTTCAGCTTTTCTTTTTAGTTATGTTGTGATTGCATTATTCCAGTTTAGTCGTGTTTTCTGTTTTGTGTCATCGACATACGTCTATTGTCAGAAATCAGTGCGCAAAGCGTTCACTCCGACGTAGTGTGTTCATTCAGTTTTATTGAGGCTGAACTTCTTTTCTTGGGTCACCGTTCCCGTTTGATTAACCAGCTGTATTTGCTGAGTTAGACGTGAAGCCAATGATGGTGAAACTGCCAGTTGAGCAGTAATCGTTACACGTTTATTGGTGGTGTTTGAACATGTGCACAAGTGTGACTGTGGCACGTGCTGCGTCTGCTTTAGACCTTAACAGACGCAAAAGCCGTCTCCCAAATACCTGCTACGTCATCCCTAGTGTGAGTCATCATATCATAGACAAGTCAGGCAACACCTCTACGTCACGTTAGATTTACCTCCTCCTGTAGCTACCAGGAGGAGGACAGACCCCTGTGACCTGGAGCAGTGATTCAGGGAAAACATAACAAAAGTCCCTCCCTATTCATATACATTGCGTTTTATTGTGTGAGACAGCCACAAATGGCAATTATGACCCAGTGGGTCAACTGGCTCTCCTTATACAAGTTACCGGTGTGCACTGTGGTTGAGAAATCACATGGCAGCTGTCTGGCTTTGCAAATGGTGCATTTACGTGCTCCATGCCTTTATGAGAGAAAGTGGGATCACTAGGTGATTTTGCATGGATGTTTTGGCATGTGCAGATGCACTACAATACACCACAAAAAAGTAAGAGATCACTGATTCCTATCTCACGACACGACTGAATTGTCATTACTTTGCCTGCTTGAACCTAAAATTATATGACAGTAATCTAGATTATTTATTCACTTTTGCATATTTGATCATTCTAAGTTTATTGTGGTAGCGGTATAGGGGAGGATTACATTTAACAAATCCAAAGTTGATTTGAAGGTTCAATACATCAAAATGACCAAACCGTAATTTTCTCATATCTATAATATTAAGTATATCAAATAGTCAAATTGGAACGTGTGTTTCATATGACATATTTCAGAATTCCCATCATTGATATTTTGAATTGCTTCATTAAAAACCATTCATATTAAATAAATTCACTGTGGTTTTATTTCCAAATTGCCTCATTGGTCACATTAGTCCATGTTACATGTAAAGACCTTGAAAACCAATCAACTTTAACAATACATCACCTTGCACACGGATGACGAGGGGAAACTTCAAACACACCTCCACCTGGAGATTAGTGCCTAACTGCTCCAAACTGCACAGAGCTAAACATGTACATTTATTTGAATAATCATCAAAATACAACATTATTTGCCCATAAAGTGCTTTCAATAAAAGGTTTTGATCCACAAGTGCTAACTCAAGTAAGTTATGTTGCCTTTACTTTTCTGAATGAAATTTTTCTTGGTGTGAACACAGCTCAGTTTCATTCACACACAAATTGAATTTGGGTGGAGGCAGGAAATGCCAAAGAAATTCTCAAATGCATGACATATACAAATGTGTAGGTTAAATGACGAATGAAATTGGAAAATGTATTTCTTAGGATTTTGGTTGGTCCTGTCCATTCTTATGCACTGACATGCAAAAAGTCGAGTCTTCATAGCTCTCATCAGATTAGCTACAGTTTGTATGAATAGTAGAAATTTATTTCTGTAAAGGATAAGAGTAATTTTCTTTCTTGCCTTCACAACATTACAGAGCTGTTTTTGTGCTGTATGTCGTTTAGTTATAATTCTTATTTAATGGTTTAGTATACTGCTGTGTTGATTTTCTTTTTTTTTGTTTTAATGCATGATGATGAATATTGTACGGACTCAAACATTGTCTCGACTTTGCCACTTTCCTCTTGATTGTTTTGCTTGGGATCTTCAGTTAAAAAAAATATTCAACCAAAACAGAACCCTACAATGACAAATGTGTAGATGCACAAATAATGAGAAGTGCTGAATTGGGGTCATATATTGATGTTGAATGTTTGGTCTGTTTTTGGTACGTCAGGAGTCACGCTGCGGAAGCTATGCTTATGTCGTGTGTTTCATTTGACAGTCATTTGACCGTGGGCAATTTAGAGAATACTTACATAGAAACACTCATCTTAATGTATCTGTAATGTACTGTGTAGTCTCTGACATATCAGGTAATATGTTTCATATTAACCTAGAGGAAAGGAAAGTATTTCCGTCCTTATGTCACCCCACCTGTGTACGATAATTCACTGATGATGTTTCGTCTTGTTTAATACCAGCTACCAGAGCAATGCTATATTTAGGACGGTGACGTCATGGTAAAAACCGAGACCGAGGGGCTTTGAAGACATACGCTACTAAAAGAACGGAGTTATCATAAATGCCTGGTGCAAATAACAATGCACATATTTAATCCATGTTGAAATAACCCTTGCAAAAAAAAAAAAAAATGACTATATTTCTTCATAAATTAAGTTTCATGAATTCTCACATAGTGATCAGCATCTGTTTGCAATTTCTCATCTAAAATCAGACCGCGGCTTTGCAGTCATGTTTACACATGCAGTCTCACACAGCTAACATCTATGTGACTTGTAACATCTTCAAGATATCTAACTTTTAGTTTTCCACAATTCTAAGTAATCTGAATACTGTACTATATAAGTGATACTTGTACCTGTTTTTCCAAATAGGAATTCGCCTCATTTGTGAACTCATTTTGTCATTTCTTTCACACAAGCACAGTAAACCACAGTACACTTGCACGTTTGTGCTTATATGTTGTGATTTGATAGCGTGACACAAGTTCTACATATGACACATATTTGTTCGAGTCATTGAATCAACCGAGAACAGTCTGTGCAGCCTCTCATCATGTTGCGCCATGAAATTACATCATTAAGACTTTGTCTTACAAAAGCTAGTTGCAGTTGTGAAGGAGAGTTTCATTGAGTAATCCTACTAAAATGGATTACATAATACAATTATGTAGGTTGCAGTCACGTCATATACTGCACTTCCTCACTTCCCATTTTGTTGTACATTGTATTGATGTAGACGTTAATCTAACCTCACCTGTCTTTCTCAGTTGTTAAAAAGTGCTTTTCTTTTTTTTTGTCCAGTGTTTTTAAAGATGTAGTTTTTATAACACACAAATATGTTTTAGCCATAGAATACCAATCATTCCCTGTAATCCATGTACAGGGGGTGTATCCATCACAGGAAGAAAAAAAAGAACTAACATCTAAACAAACATCACTGTTGGGTTTGGTTGAAGTCAATCCCAGCTGAGTCTGTATGAACAAAGGCAGAGAGACACAGACAAACATTCACATTCACAACAATGAGAAATTTTTATTTAAATCGTTTCTGACTGTTAGGTGAACCCGCAGTGCTCAGAGAAAACCCATGCATGCACTGAGATAACATGCAAACTCCACTGAGAAAGGCCACCACGCCACATTTGAACCAGGGATATTCTTGAACGGGAGAGAGAGCGCTAGCCACTCCCCCAGCGTACAACCTTTCATCTTTATAGAAGATACAACAAGTTGAGTGCATTTTACAACAATGACAATGACTTATAAATCCGGACGTTCACAGGTATGAAGCAGGGCTCCACTGTGGTATAGTGCGCCATAGCCAGAAGGTCCAGGTTTGCATGTTCTCCCTGTGTGTGTGTGAGTTTTATCCTGATGCTGTGGTTTCCTCACACTGCTTGAGATTCATTTGCAACTTTAAAGGGTGCCCATATGTCAATGTGAAGTGCACGTGGTTGTCCATCCTGGCGACCGGTCCAGGCTCAGATCGGCTCCAGTTGGATAAAATGGTTAATGAGACGGATGAGACTTACACTCAGAGGTTTGATGATTTTATAAATGCCAATTGTTTGACAGATTCCAATTCAAATGCTGGTTGCATAATGGGGTGAAGTTTGAAAGTTCTTCCTGTGCATTTCTGGATTTTTGTTGGGTTCTGTGTAACTGGTACCCTGCCTTCCCCCATGTGTTGGTTGGTACAGTTTCTATCAATCAGTTTTGTGAAACACAACAGAACATTTTATTTAAATATCTTTAAAGAACATCAACGCCAGCTCTAATCTATGAAAGTGTTCAGTCCTCCTCTGGATTTTTGGTTGCCTTATTTATGTTGTTTATTCTATAGATACACGCAGAACTTTGCTTTAGATCACACCTGTTTGCAAACTGAATGGTGCTGGTCGGTGTTTTGAAAGACGCACAAGTGTATGTATGATGTGGAAGGATTCAGTTGAAATTATTTAAAGATGACCACGCACTTTCTTTCGAAGGCCTTGGAGAGCTATTAAGTGTAACATGATGGCAGTACACACGCTAAGAAAGAAGACCAGCACGTCCTAAATGTCAGAGGTTTAGATCCCCGTCGTCACCGCCTCAATATCCTAAACGGTTGTATCTGATTTCATTACCGAAACTTTGTGAGTACATCAAAAGTAAGAACAATGTTTGTTAGAATGCTTCTTAGAATTAACTCTCATGCCATTGGATACCCGGAAACCTAATTATTTCTCTATTGAATGATGACACATTTATAAGGAACTGGCATTTGTGTGATAAGCAGCAAAGCTGAATATACTGTATTTGGGTTGCGCCCATTAAAAATGTACCAAATCCTCTCCACCAAACGTCTTCACTTTACTGTACGTACTGACGGACTCTTGGTTGGAGTTTCTGGTCGCGCTCAGGGGCTGAAAACCACGCGTCTGATTGCCACATCTAAATGATGAGAGCTATTAGGATGAGAACCAGTGCCAATCCCATAACTCCACAGACAGCGGGATTTATCACAGACCATCTTCAGAATTTGGGATTGGAGAAGATGAAATGACCTCGCCAGAGTTCTGACCACTTGTGGGATCATTTCTTCAGCTCACTTTGCGCCAGAGTGAGAAGCACAACCACCCGAAAGAACGCCACGTCGTCCCACGGCAGTCTGTGACCAGGCTGGAGGCCACTGTGAGGAGGAAGTGCAGGCTGCTGCTGCTGCTGCTGCTGCTGCTGCTGCTGCTGCTGCTGCTGCTGCTGCTGCTGCTGCTGCTGCTGCTGCTGCTGTTCCTGCTGCTGCTGCTGCTGCTGCTGCTGCTGCTGCTGCGTATGTTTCCTTCACATTCTACTCAGATTCTTCTTTGTTTGATTAAAAACAGTGTTAAAGTGTCCATACATATGATTTCGTGAGATTCAGACATGTAATCCACCAAACAAGAGTCAACCGCAAAGATCGACTCAGGTAATGGTGGAGAAGAAGCAAAACCTTCACTGGCTCACCTCACATGACCAGTTCTGCTGCTCATCCCACAAATGCATGTTCAAAGGAAATGTGGCACAATTTAAAATGGAAATGGACAGGCTTTCCAGTGGTGTTAGATCCATTGCCAAAACAAATTGTTACAACAAAAGTATCTTCTACCAAATGTGCGTTCTAGTTTTTGTGCATAGGTTTAAAAAAAAAAAAAAAAAGAAGAAGAAAGAACAATACTGAAACATATTTTTAATTCAAAATTCTTTTTATGTTGTCGGGAGCAGTCAAAATAGTTGTGAGAATAACTTTTTTGTCTGCTTTTCACTTACAGTAAACTCACTGCTATAAATGTATGTTTTAATGAAATAATTGTTCTTTTACTCTCCCTTGCTTTCTTGTATGATAATTTCTTCAAAAGATTAAAAGTAAAAAAAAAAGCTCTGCCATTAAGGTATGTCACATATTTACTGCATCACCTCTTCAGTATCCACAAGCAAGACACAAATGGAAACACAAAACCATTTTTTGAGCATATAAAACAGTTTCAAACAGATCCACAATGTAATGAAAAATCACGTAAGCTTTTGTTTGAATTTTAACAATGTTTTTTTTTTTTTTTTTGTGTTTTTTTTTTTTTTTTCAATGTAGGTTTCTTGGTTGAATCGATCACGAATAGACACCGAACTGCGATTTCACAATTCATTCTTAAAGTCCTGCCACTTGGAAATCAGCTCATCGGTGAGCATTAAACTAAAGAATAGAATGAAATGTTCCTTTATTAGACATTCATACTTTCTAAATCTGTGATTGCTTCTCTGTCCAAGTTGGTTCAAAACATTTCACTTTGTGAACAAGAGGGAAAGTACATTTCTAAATGCAAAGCCACTTTAACAATATCACTGTGCATGAGTCAACTTGGGCTGCCTGAATGAGATTTATCAGCGTGTGTTTGCGTAAATAGCCCCATGTGTTGAAGACGTAACAGTTGCGAACGCATCACATCCTGTATTACATCTGACTGGCTCCCTCACTGAACCGTCGGAATCAGCAGGTTTACATCTTTTGGTTTGAATCAGGTTTCGATGTCAGCCAGTCAGCTGACACTTAGTGGTGATATTCATTCAGTTTCTCTCGTTAGGCTTAGATTTTAAACAGTGTTTGCATAGGTTAAGAGCAATGTGATATAAGTTGGATTTTCAAAAATATATAGTCGACACAATATAGTCATTGACCTATGATGGTATTCGACTGTTCTTTATTTAAAGCAGTTTTGGTGGCAAAAGTCTCCTTTTTCCAGAGTCAACACCAACAGTGGAGAGGAAGAGAGGAGATACACATTCGCTGTTTCCTCAAACAAAGAGACATCAAAAGTGCAATAATACATCTTTTTAATTTGATTTTTTAAATGAACATAATATTCACAAATATAGAATGATCTGTCAAAAGAGAACAGGAATAACTAAGAAATAAATGTTCTTTATCCAAGTGGTATTTCCTCATTAAACCAGAGACTGAGTGCTTTGAAAATTGAAGGAGGAAGAGTTCTGGAGGGTTTTAGTCACAGAGCTTGACATTTTTTTGTGGGTCTGACATCAACCTAACCTGGGATGCACTTCCGTTTTAATCAGTAACACAACTTAACAGACTATTTGTCTCAATTTTTTTTATCCATCAAATTATTTTTGTTCTAAAGGTGAAATCATAAGTTGGTGGAAAAGTAAGACAATTTTATATATTTTATACAATTTTATATATGGTCTTACTTATAAGTGTCTGGTTAATTTTATATATATATATATATATTCAAATTCACACCAAATATAAAAGTAAGTTTAATTCTTTGATAAACTTTGCAATTTTGTTCATCGACAGAACATGACGTGTTTCTTAGGTTTGTTCTATTTGATGCAATTTTTGCCTAATTCGTTTGAGAAAACACGAATAATGTGTTCATGTTAATGTGTTAATTAAATGAATATCAAAGAATGACACTAAGTAATTAGCACATAGTACAATTAAGTGGTGAAGCTTTCTTCTTCTGTAAATTGTTGATATATTTGGCAAAAGGTTTGTCTTTCTGTGATAGTTGAATGTTTAGTTCCCGTCACTACAGTCTGTTTATTGTTGAGTGTGTTTGGGACTTTCTGGAAGTATCGTGTTGACACCCGGATGGTACGCTTCCTTCAAGATTTGAATGGTGAGGAGAAGATGCGTGTGTGTGTGTGTGTGTGTGTGTGTGTGTGTGTGTGTGTGTGTGTATGTGTGTGTGTGTGTGAGA
>OMNM01016663.1:7800-20608 GCA_900302745.1 Parablennius parvicornis | reverse complement strand
CAGATTATTGCGATTCATCATTTGTTTATATTATCATTGAGAAAAAGGAGGACATTTCCATTATTGTGTTATAATTTCCTGCCGGGGTTACAGAAGGCCAGAGCCAACTTTTGCCGCGCTCTCTCTCCCTCCCAGACTGTGTCGTAAGCTCTTATAGTTTTGACTAAAAGTCCAAGACATAAGTCGCTCTCTGTGAATGAGTGCTACTCACATTTCTTCATTTCAAAAAGCCGAGCTGCAGAGACTGACAATAGCAGGGGCTGATGTCACTGTTGCTTCAAGAAGGATGGAGTCCAAAGACGGCAGCTCTTTCTTCTTTAGAGCTTAAAAAGTGAAGCAGAGAGACGAAACACAAAAGCTATTTATACAAGAGGTTCAATCATTTTTTATCTGTATTTGAAAGTCGTTGTGTATGACCATTTTGGTGTGATTTTATCGGAATATTTCCAAAAGGCTGGGACAGTTGCATGTTTGCTACTGCTACAGCAGTTTTTGTTGACAATACTCTGGAACAGTCCTTTCCAAAGTGTGAGAAGATAAAAGAAAAAAAAAAAACATTATTTATCATGGAGCTTGAACTACATCACTCCCTCAGAACTGTCACTGTGCTGCATTTGCCTCTTCTCACACCGAGTTGTTTAAATTCCAGACTTCACAGTGTTCTGTACATGCTAAGATAATAGTGTTATAATCCATCAGCAATGTAATGTACAGTATGACTCCGGCAGCATTCATTAGAGCCTTCATCACGTAAAAACACAGAGACACCATGACAGAAAGTACAAGTTCACCTATTAATCTCACATGCATGATTTCAGGACGAACAGTTTTGCCCTCCGCTGGTTTGTTTCCGTGATATGTTTTCAAACATTAATAAAATAAATGTTGGAATAAGGCCTCCACCTGACAAAAGGTACGTCTCGTGATTGACTCGTTATCTGGTCTGCATGAGAAATATTAGTTAGGTTGTGTTTTATCCATGTAAAAAAGCATCACTTGACTGCAACGGGTTGGAGTCACACAACTGTTAGATGGCAGTTCGCCTCCATAAAGCAGTAACTCAGTAGACCAATACTTTGTTGTAAACTTTCGTAAACCCTTTTTTTTTTATTTTTTTTTATTTTTACCAATTCTGTGGGAAGTTGAAGAGACATAATCCAGTGAAACCATCACTTATTTCACAGTGTTCATTCGAAAATAAAACAAGATAGCCTGTGGGCTGAGTCAGAAGAACAAAAAATGGATTATAATCTACTCTACTGGAGCACTGTACAGCCATATTCAACTGAAGACCACATTTTCTAGATTTTGTTGTTTTTCTTCCGTCTCGGTGTCGGTGGTCTTGACTACAACGCTTGGCATGTGTAGTGTGTGCAGTGTAGCTAGCCATACTCAGGCTGGTTTGACATGTTGAAGCTTTTATCGTGATGGGTCTTGAGAAGATAATTTAGCTTCTAATGATGATGACACAGCAATTTATGTTCCACATCACTAAATTGAAGGTTACTGCTTCAAGAAGTTGACATTGTGGTTGTGCTACATGTTGCATGATTTTTATTTATTATTTTTTTTTTTTTTCAGTCTCATTGTCTCTACTCCTTGGAACACTGGAAACTGCCACTTTGTGGAGTGATGATTTGAAGATCCAACGAAACAAAAAATGAAAGAAAGCTGACAGTTTTGCTTGATATAGACTATAGATGTTAAATGGGTGACTCATTTTGAATAATCAATGATTAGCTAAACATCTGGACTATCCTACTTTTACTTATTCAGAGGAGACAACTTGACAGTATTTTACACAAAAATAAGTATGGTCTGACCTGAATAAAGAGATCTGGAGGTCAGAATATTTTTAGTTCAGTAATAATGGTTTCCTAATGATGTGCTCGAAATATGAACTACTCCATCCTTGTTTCATAATAAATGCATCATTTTCATCTTTGTGCTGATAACAAGCTGCGTGGCCCATCTCCCCATGAATGAAGTTCACTTGTGTAGCACTTTTTTCAACTGATTTAGCAATCCAAAGCACTCTTACAATGTTATGTTACATTCAATCATTCACACAACAGTGCTGGGAGTAGTTCGGGTTCAGTGTCTTCCTCAATGACAATTTGCAATATTAACACATGGGGCATCGAACATGCATTCCTCAGACCAGGACATAACTTATATGAGGAATATGGGGAAATCTTTGAATCATATTGTTTTTCTGTCAAATGATTAAATTCTAACTTTTGGATCCAGAGATAATCAATCAATAGTCTTCTAGCAGGCTCCTAAACTCATGAATGTATTTACACAAAGCCATATTTTGAGCCTTGTCCCATTTGTAGAAACAATTACTCTTTTTTTCCACATGTGAATTATGAAACTACTATTAATTTTTAACCATTTTTTTCTCATGAGCAATGTCGGACGGACAGTTTTTTTTAATTTTTTTTAAAAGGCTCAGTCTTTCTATGTTATTCTTTTTAGACACAATCATGCTAAATAATTTCTTAAATTAAATCTATTTTTAACCAGTTGGCCATTAATCAATCAATCTTCTTTGTCTCCTTTGTCCAACTTGGGGTCCAATTTGCTAACTTGGGCATTGACCCAGTTCCAGCTGACATTGGGAAGACAGTGTGTGCACCCTAGACTGGCTCCAGCTCTTATTACATACATCACATTGAAAATAAGTCTAGTACTCTAGGCAGTTCTTCTATAGATTTGCATTTGCTAAAAATCAACACCAAAAAATGTGATAATAATGTTTGAAATTAAATCTGTTTTTCCTTTTTGGTGTATCATCCCAGTATAATTAATCCTCACTGTATTAGTTATTATTATAGCGCAAAGGTTCCTTTCTTTTTGTATATTTTTTGGTATAAACACAACAATTGTGGAGGAAATGAAACACCAATGCATGGTTTCTGTTTTCTGTTATCTTTATTGGCAAATACATGTGATTATTTAGTAAAGAAAAATAGAACTATCAGCTGCAATTCTCATGTTTTTATTCACCCTGCTTCAATTCTTGGCAAAGCCTTGAGCTGACATGATTTAGCAATGGTGCATTGGGATACTAATTTTATTTAACATAGCATCCTGGCTTTTCTGGAACTAAGGTTATTTAGGAAAAAAAAAGACTCGGCTGAAATAATAGAAATAAATAACAAAATCAGCTGAAGTGTAACTGCTGTACATAAAAATGAGGTTAAACACCTCACGTGCACCTTGCAGCAATCCAAAGATTAATGCTTAACACCGACTCGCTCCCGGCCTTTCAGTGGAGGCAAATATTTTGCCAGCTCATGACCCTGAGGAGTACTCTTGCAGAATTATGATGCTCTGTGCAGCCCTGATACTGGGCAATAACATCATACACCTGTCATGGTGTTTTCTGATGGTGGCTATATATGCCTTGTTATGTTAACAACGCAATAATAGTGATGCGGAGAGACCAGGATGCTGTTGGGTAAACTATGTCTCCTGGTTTTGGCGTCATCTTGTGTTAAGTCACGCAGGCCGCAGCCACGGAAGCTAACTTGTAGGATAAATGATGATGCCGGCTGGCCGGGAGGCAGAGAGGGGTCGTGACATTGTCTGGAAAAGCCCCGTGGCTATGTCAACACATTCATTGTGGGGCGTTATGTTGTACTGTTGGAAACTGAGCTTTCAACGGCTTCGACTCTTCTCTTCTATGTTGTTGTCTTCTGATTAGGGCCCCCTTTAGGGACAAGCCTCTGGGCAGCTCTTCTCTGCCCTGCAAGAATAATATAGATCCTCTCGGCTCCCAGCCAAATCAAAGGAACTTTTTATACCTGGAAGACCATCATAAGCATATCTGCAATGACATTATCAAGAAAAAAATAAGGCTGGACAAATATGTTAAGGGTTATCCAAGCTTAGTGCAGTAGTTAGCATACACTGTCTGATCTGTCTTGGGGCAATATCACATCAGAATAATGAGGACAGATATACTCCAGCTTTAGAGACTCTACAAAGTAATATTCAGACATCTTTGCTTTAACTTGCAGTATTATTCATTCAGTAGCTTGCAGTGAACAATTCCATATCTCCATATCAGTGTATGTTAAAGAGGAATTACTCATGTGAGATCACTATAAGAACTGTTATATAATAGCCAACCACTTGAGGTAAATCCATGCAAAGAAATCTGTGAGAGTGAAGGTCTGAAAAGGAATTCTCAGAGATTATTTGGTGAGGCCGTGACAGCAACAATGGTGCATAGACAAGATAAGCTCTAACTCTGGACAGAATATAGGCAAGCATCTGTAGAAATGAGATGAAACGAAGTGTTGAGAATTTCAGAAAATGTCATTCTGTACTGTATACTTTCTCTAAGATCTATTTTCATGGTTCCATCCGAAGAGCCATCAATAGACTTTTACTCAAAAGTCATGGTGGAAGAAAAACTAAGAATGACAAGAAGGAGACAGCCCTCCTGAATCAACAAAGTGGGATGGAAATTCAATCCTAAATTAACCTGAAATACCTGCTGTCATCAAGATAATAATGCCCAATTACTTCATTTTGTGATGCTCTGGATGCTGAATGCTAAATAAAGCTTGTGCAGTATTGTCCTTTGAAAATATCCCTGTCTCCTCTGTGCTTGCTGTTTTATCATCATGTTCTCCTGAGATAATAGTTAGATTAATTTCACTCCAATATGGCATTTAGAAGCATCCGATTTTTGGCGCGCTCATATTTCATCCAAATGCCTATTCAAAAGGTGACTGGCAATTGTCAGTGTAACAAGTTGTTATTTGCCCTATTGATCTGTTGACGAACGTGAAGGAGGCAGATTTTATTAATACAAGCCTATTGGAGGGTGAAACGCAGAAGGGAGGGAGATTAATGTAGAAATGCAGGAGGGGTGCGAATAATGAGGGACTCTTCTGCTGAGACCAGATAATGACTAATAAATCTCATCCGGTAAGTATTTGAATTCCGTTTGTCTTTGTGTAAGATTGTAAAGGGGCACTTTCAGCACAGTGTGTTATTTTATGAGCGTCTGGGAGACAGGTGGCAAGAAGGCAATGCAAGAGTGGAGAATACTGGGATCTATTCAGGGCCTGTGTGCTTTATTATTTATGAGCAACAAAGACATTCGGTTTATGTTGTCACACTTACATTTCAATTGCTAATGCATTGCAGATGTGCACATAATGATCACTGGAAAACTTTTCATCACTTCTACCATGTTTACTATATAATCTAGTTTTATATGATTATCTGTTTTATTAGACACTTTTCCATATTTAAATGTTGATATAACCATTGCAATACAATTCAATCTTAACTGATTTCAATAATATATTGTTTTCTATTCTATTCTATTCTATTCTATTCTATTCTATTCTATTCTATTCTCAAATCTAGTTTAATCTAATTCATTTTAGTTTTTAAAGGTACCATATTAACATGATACATGAGCCGGACGTCTTCAGTATAATAGTATAGATACAACCCTAATCTATTTTAAACTACTTACCCAGTGCTCACTTTAGAAAGTGAAAATTATTCACCCTGAACACTAAATATTTGAAAAATCAGCTTTTTATTCATTTTCCACTGCAACCATGTTTGTTTCATTTACTGTTGTAAGTATACTATTCAAAAGTAAGCATATCACAAGACAATTTCACTCCTATTGCTAGAACAGCATGCCATTTATAGCAATCTCCCTTTAAATTTCAGGCAGTTCAAATTCTATCCATCCGTCTTCTATAACTCTTCATCCAATTCAGGGTTGCTGGAGACGATCCAAGCTGGCAGTGGGCGAAGGCAGGAAGAACACAGAGACATGGATAATCCCATTCACAACTATAGGGACAATTTGAGGAGTTGCCAGATTAAATCCACATACGTAAGAGCAGAACATGCAAACTCCACACAGAAAGGCCCAGCCAGAAGTCAAACCCATCACATTCTAAAAAGGAGGCAAGTTTATAAACCATCAAATCACTGTAAGGCCTGTCACTCAAACTATACTGTAAAAATTGTACTTTCAAATACTACACTTATCTCTACCACATCTAAGTGTATGGCATGCTACCAGTTTTGGTGTTTGCTAAGCACCCAAAAGGACTGACAGGTTAAAAATTAAGAACGAGCTTGCGTAAGGTAATTATTTAGACTCAACCCTACTTTACAGTTTAACACAATAGTTTGCTTGCTCTATCAAATAACCAAGGTGTTAGAGTCATGTAACTAGCGCTAGGCTTGGATACTTTTGTCATTTCATGTGAAAAGTTTTTTGCTGTCGAAATGCCTAAAATGTACCTCCTTCATCAGAGTGATTTTGTTGCTTCGTAAGAATCCTGAAAGCCTCGGGGGCAGCCTGAAAGGCTTGGGGGCAAAGATTGTGTCTCTGGATCTCTCAAAAACGTACAGACTGAATGTGCTCTGAAGGAGCACCTCAATCAGTCTTTGCAGAACTTGCTCAGGGACTCTATTTTATGTAAACTGCTGTTGAGCTACATACAAAGAATGAAAAGAGGAAGCAATTTAAATTTGACCTCACTTTGTAAATCCACTGCCATAAATAAGAAAAACAAGCACCACATTTTCAATGGGTTTGATTTTGAGGCAGATATAGAAACTCCGGAGACATGCAGGCAATGCACAAATTCAGCTTTGACTGGGGGACTTGCAGGCTTTTGAAGTAGCGCAGGAGTCCAAGAGTGGCGAATGTATCAGTGTCGGGCACCTTTCCGTCAGTGTGTAACTATGTGAATGTTAAACAAGGCATTGTTGAAAGCAAGCCTGCATGCTCAGCAAACCTTCCCTGAATAAATAAAGCTTAAAATAGAGAGAGGAAGACATGTGACGAAGGTCATGAGACAGATTCCATGATCTTGCAACTTCCCATTACGCAGCGGCTGCCTGCTGAGACACCAAGGCAGCCCATTAAATAGAATTTAATATAAAGAAAGAAACAGTATTTCAGGGGCATAAGCCAAGGCTTTGGCAGGAAGGAACCGCATTTCACAGAGTGCTGTGCAACTTTGCCAGGTAAACGTGACTGTTAGGGACAAGCGAAGATTGATGGAATCTTTTTTCCCCTTGGCTCAGCAGTCTTTGATTTCCACAGCACACGGGAGACGGAAGGAGAGAGGGAACGAAGGAGGAATGATAGATAGGAATTCATGTCATTTATATCCCTAGGTCAGTCTATCACACAACTGAGTGAGAGAGAATGAGAGGCGGGGAAAGAGAGGGATGGTGAGACACCGCTACAGTCTTAAAATATATGAAATGTCTGTTTGCAGCAGCCTCCTGTGCAGATTTTCCTCAGAGAAAGAGTGCGTGGATTCAAACATTTCTGCAAAACACAAGTGCAGTGATTCATTAACATCTGTGTGCTTTTGTCTGATTGAATGAAACAACTCGGTTCCAGTCCTTGAAGCATAACCGCGTAGTGCTTTTCAATTTCCACCTATTGCTTGCCTCGCCGTCTAACATTTACCAGGAGGCAATGCCAGGAAGATGATTTGGGTTTAAAACAGCAGTGGTTCTCCTGATAATTGCTTCTTGTGGAGACATTGATTGATCAAAGCCCTTAGGGTCGCCGGGCAAGACTGAATGTCAGGCTTTTCCAAAAACAAAGAGCTGCTGAAAATGCCATTGCTTATTGCATTATACTGTTTTTTTTTTAATTGTCTTTCAGTTTGAGTTAGTGGCAACATTTTTGCTCATCTGCACATGTGCGTTCAGTACACAGGTATAATAGAGATGTGCGTTCTTTTTGGGGTCATGACCTCACAGTTGAGAATAATCTCACTTTCTTATATTACTGTAGAATCACAGAGCAGCCATTTATCTATCTTCTGTAATCCAGCATGAAAAACATGTTTCCATTTGATTAGAAAAAATAATTTGCTATATCTAAAAGATAAAGATTTGGCTCTTATCTGTCAGAGGCGTGTGAATAATTTGTGGGAAATACCAGATTGCATGTATTGTGTCACATTTTATCATTGAAAACATCAGATTTCTCGTCATACTGTAAGCTAATTTATTTATTTATTTATTTTTTTTTGCTATAATTGGAGCAATTGTTGAGACGTGTTGAATATACTTTCGTACAGCGTATTTGTAAGAAACACTAAATGATGAAAGCTTTTTGCGAAGGACATGTTTTTAAAAGCAGCTTTCGTTGTCTCGTGATAATGAGAATTTTTTAGCTTTCTCTTTCTTTAGTTATTTTTTCTCTTTTCAGTCAAAAATAATTTATGGTCGTTTGCATTTGGCAAAAAGTCTTGCAGAAACACTCAACCATCTCTTCATTAGGTGTGCCTGTTCAAGGAGTTGGTAATGCAAAAAAATAATTGGCAAATCACTTTGCAGGAACTCAGTGTATTTAGGTTTGTAAACATGGTGAAGATGAGCATCTGAAATTCAAACTGAGCGTAATCATATGGAAGAAATGTGATTTAAGTGACTCTGAACGTGGCATGGTTGTTGGTGCTGTGAGACGGGGCCGTCTGAGTATTTCAGAAACTGCTCATCTACTGGGAAACACTTGACAGAAACAGACACACTCACGTTCACATCTTCAGGGAATTTAGTCACCAATCAACCTTAAACATGTTTTTCGACTCCTGAAGGAAACAAAAAGTAGACACAGACAATCAATGCAACATCTAAACTCACCACAAAAAAAAAAACAAAAAAAACAAACCAAAAAAACAAACCAAAAAACAAAAGGTGGATCCGAGGATCTGACCTGGAGGTGTTCTGGCTTTGAGGCAAAAAGAAATAGTGTGGAGTAATACTCCTTTTGAAACTTTTGTTTCAGTAATTTCTTACTCTTTGGTCTCCTGCTGTTGATTTTGTGCCGTAGTCCTGGCAACCATTCTGAAATTCTTTAAATCCCCTCCTCTCTTTTACTCCCTTGCTCTCTTCCCCTCCATTTCATTTTTCATTGCTCTAAATTTTAACGTTTACCGGGCAAAATGATTCTCCCAATTCCAACTCTTGAAGAGCCGTTACCCCCAAATCAAATTGAGACGAGTATCACTCAATTGCTTTTTTGTCTCCCCTCTAGCCTTGTTCTCTTCTCTCTCTCTGTCTCTTTTTGACTTTCTCTCCCTCGCTTTCCCCCCTTTGTGCCTCCCGTCTCTCTGTGTTCTTGAACCTGCCCGACTTTCTCTGTTGAGTGGCATGCCTTTCAATCTCTGATGGATTTTCTTTGCCTCCTGTCTTTTTTTTTTTTTCTCCACCTCTCTCCTCCCACACATACGTGCACATGCACAAACACAAATTTGATGTTGTAAATGCTGCAATTGTACATTATACCACAGCCAGATATTGCTTCCACGCTGTTACCCATCCATCCCATTCACTGTGCAAACACGGAATATGAGTGCCACCCGTCCAATTAATCGGCCATTTCCTCTGCGGTTTGTTCGTGCCGATTTCGAGTTCAAAATGAGAACACTCAGGTTCACATGTACACAGGCAAACAATTGCCACATCCCTCCGCAACATTACAGCAGCATGTTAAATGACCTGTCAATTGTGTCTCTGCAGCCAAATCCTATAGTTGCCATAACCAGGCTAATTCTGTGTAAGCCCATAAATTGGATCCTGCTGTGGAGAACAAAAAAACACACGAGCTGTTTTCGCACGTGCTCATCCACAAGACACATTACTCATCTGAGTGTTCTTCCACAGACTGAAGACATCAACCATTTCCCATAAGTGAAGAGTTTGTTCATATGCAAATTCACCATCCCTAATCCTTATTATTCTGTATTTGCATGCAGCTCTGAAGATGCCTCAACCCCCACCTGCTTTTCATCATACAAAACAAAGGTGTTTACACGACCACTGCAAGAGATTCCAGGCACAGCAGAAATGCAAATTGCACACCAGTGAAAGTCAGTAGCCACTAATCCATTTTCCATGCATATTCACATAGCACCACCTCTTTCACAAATCCGAATAAAATGTCAAGACATGATAACATCCTGGGAAGCTTGTAAGATTGCTTTAAGTAGGACAAATGTCCATGAAATAAACATCATGTCATTGAATCAGTATTACAATAGTTTAATGACCACACAGAAACGTGATATACTGGAGTCGGATAACAATACTTTTTACTCGTCAACATGTGTTAAAGTTGCAGTCTACTAAAGAAATAATAAGCGTTCATGAAAACATTTGGTGCCGGTCCATATATTCAGGTCAGTATAGAACACCAATAATCTTTTAACTAATCAATAAACATGGCACTGTGTTAACAAGAAAGTTATAACCCGTTTCTATTTGTATTCTTCAGTTATAATATTCTTATGTTGAAGCTTAAAAAGCACAAAATAAAAGTTGAAATTTCCATTTTTTTAAAGTGTCAGATCAGGTACAGGACATCCTCTCGTGGATGAAGCAATTACAGCAAGGGCAAAGTCGAAGACCAGATTAGAGACTATGCAAGATTCTTTAATATCCTCATATATGAAGTACTAATGGGTTTTGTGTTAATAATGTTTCCACCACAGGAGAATGCTACTGGATTAAGGATGAAGAAAACAATTTCTTCAGGCTCACCTTAGTCAAGTTAATGTCTCCTATTTCTTTGTCTTTTATGTTTGTATTTATCTATGTATTTATTCATAACACCTGTGATTGTTTCCTTTGTCGCATCTCAGGCATGAGTTGCATTTTAAACGTAACCAAAGTTAACAATCTGGACAAACTACATAAATGTTCACTGCATGACAGCTGTTTCTGTAGAGTTGTGTGTCCTCACCAGCAACATAGCAACTCCATCTGTATACAGCGTTTCCCTTTGATAACACCTGCCACTATGAGTATTTGCCATAATTGGTGAGCAAAAACAGATGCTTTCATATTATGAGCTCAAACAGACACTGAAACTGTGGTGAAACATGTTGGAATGTAATATTTCGAGTGTGAAGTAAATGAACATTAAATGACTATCTTGTTGAAAGCAGAGCATCCAAAAATGAATCAAAGTGTTTCAGTTATGTTCAAATCTTAGATGGGACCCTCAGCAGTTAATATGATCCTGATCCCTGATCCCTGATCCCGTGTCACAACATTGCAAGGATGTGCTTATTATTCCAGTTTCTAGATTCAAAATACTTTATTTATCCCCGAGGGACATCATTGATGTTACAATGAAGGTTTGGCATCGTACTGACATCATTCTCATCTTTCTGGAGATGATATTGCAAAAGCCTGCAAGTTTCATACAATTATTACATGTAATGTATTATTAATTAGGTGTGAAAGCAGCAACCAGAACATAATGTTTTAATTTAGTACTCTGCATAGAGTGCTCATCAGTAAATGCATTATTAAAAATGTTAGCGCCAAACTACTAACCACAGAACTCCTAGCCAGATCAAGATTAATCATAATGAAGTAAAAAAAAAAAAAATCATGATTAGTTGTTAGAGGAATCATCTGTTTTTGTTTTCAATAATTTAATTTATTTAAATGTACTCTTTAATGTACTGAAGTGGGATATGTGAACACATATGTGAGCCACTAAACTCAACAAACACAAATCAAAACAACATGACATGAAAATTATGTTTCAAAATCAACTACTTGTGTACTTGTTTTGTATGCAGAATATTCAACTTGTGTTGCTAGTTTAAAAGCTGCAAGGCAGCTTACCTGAATGGTCTTCTTTCTTGCTTGGCCTCACTATTCATGATAAAGTGAGAAGCTCACCCATGAGGGTGAAGCTTAAAGCAAAGGCAATAAGCTTGAGGAACCAGTTGAGGGATTTTCTGGGATCTGAGTGGGATGCCCTCTGGTTGTATCCCATTAGAAGTCTTCCAGGTATGTCCAACTGGACAAGGCCCGGAAGTCTGCTCAAAACCTTCTGGAAAGATTACCGACCTGATTTGTTGAAAGTTTGCATGACTAAAAAAAACGTGCAATCTTGATGATATCACCTGGGCAAATCCTCAAGAATGTGGAATATCTGCGTGCTGCACTTATCAGGCAGGCGATGTTTCCACCCAAGTGGTGATTTTGCGTGCAGCCTCAGGTGATTTTTGAGTTTTGACGTGCTGCGTAGCCGTAGTTGAGGTGCCAGCCACAATGATGATGATGCCAGAATCTGTCAGTAGAAAATATACAAGTAAATGTTTCTGAGGTTTGATAGGATTGTTTCAATCTGGTTTACACCCTCATCACTGTGCAGAAGCAGCCCTCATCAAAGTCACCAACAACCTCTTGATTAGAGCTGACTAAAGAGGAGGATGAATGTCCAGAGTGTGACTTTTGTCACCGTCTCTGACTCCACCCTCCTTAACAGATTAGCGTCCTTTAGATTGGCCAACACACTCGTAGACTTGTTCAAATCCTCAGTCCATTCAGTAAAATCTTTTAGATCCCAACTACCTGCTCTCTCATCCGCTGTCCCACAGGGCTCTGTTCGGCGTCCCATCCTCTCCTCCTTCTAGTTCATATTTCCAAATATAACACTCGGTTCTTTTAGCAGATCATAGTAAATTAGGCTCTAAATATCTTGGTTGATCAGGGAGAAGTCTCAGGTCCTCAGAGGAGGAAAGAACCGGAGAAAGAATTTGAGGACAGGAAAATTAAGTGGATTGTCATCTCTCTTGTTATTGAAATCAAAACCGTGAATAGGGGAAAAAATAGAAAGAAAAAAAAGATAAGTCCCGATTTTATGTGGGCCGACGAGAAAACTGTTGCCGTATTCATATTCTTCCCATGTCCTCTTCAGCAGGTGTTGCTGTTTGGAGGCACAGCTTCCTGTCAGACAGCTGAAAGGAGAACACTTGAC
>OMNM01016656.1:5394-18384 GCA_900302745.1 Parablennius parvicornis | reverse complement strand
TTAAACTGGCACCAGAGTGTTGTGTTCCCTCCAGATCTGTGGTTGTTTTGGTTATTTTGTTGAACTGCGCAGGATCTGCAGCCCTGCAGCAGAACAAAGAGCGCTACAATGTATAGAGAACATTTACTGCAGTCGGGATTAAGATACACAACTGGTCAAAGGTGTAACCGTCTGAAAAGTGCTTTTGATAAACGTGCACCCGTCTTCTATAACGTGCATCCAACTCGGAGGACACCCTGCACCCCTGGACAGGTCCGCGGTTCATCACGGGACAGTCACATTCACACCTAATTAAATCAATAATTAACCTGAGCAAAAACATGATTAAGTATTACTAGTTTTAAAAAAAATCAAAACAAAACTTTAGCAATCAATTGAATGTTCTTGGACTGTCTACATATTCTGGAAGTCCCAATTTGCTCTTTTTTAGTGCACACTTCACTTCTCACCACTTTGCTGTAACTATTGATTGAGACAACGTTAATGAAGAGCAGGTTAAAGCTAAAGTCACCCAGGTGAAAGCCTCAAATGCTTTCTGCACAAAGCAGCTGCTCAAGGTGATTAGTCGCAGTCGATATACAGCATCATCGGTGTTTACTGATGACTGGGTCTGCACGTTGTATCACAAATGTATCGATATAAACATGGGATTTCATGGACAAGAAGGGAGCTAGAATTCTATTTAGTACAATCAGCTTCTCGGTTCTCGACCTCAGGGAGCACAATTCAATTTGTCCACAGTACTCCAATGTCTTTGTGCATGTATACCTACTGTATGTAACCCTGAACATATTTGAAGTTGGAGTCTTACATCAGTACGTTTGTACGTCCCCTGAATAAAATCCACTAACTGACTCAAACACACAAGCCAGGGTTTTTCCCCAATTGTCACGTTTATCTAAACCTGTGACATCCCACTGGTCCCGGTTATCAGATTTTTGTAATCATGTAGACAGACTCCGTGTTGTTGTATTTCTACTCGTCTAATTAAAATGGGGTAGCTTCCAGTAGCAAATTATATGTAGCAGTTCTTCTTTTTAAGGGGGAAAAAAAAAAAAAAAAAAAAACCCAACAACCAAAAACAGCTAATTTGCACAGTTCTCCCACAGGCTTGACTGTAACCTCTGGCAGGCTGGTTTTTGACAGCTTTTTTTAAATTGCACTCCCCGATGTGAACAGCTGTATGGAAAAATCACCTCGGGCTGTAACCTGTGTCACTTTTATCTTCATCTGCCAATTATTGAAGTTATGCCAGAGGAGGCTACATTTTAAAATTTTTTAACAACCAGTTATTATGCAAGTCTCCTGAGATGTTGTAGAATAATGTAAATATGGGAGACATTTAAGGAATGAATGTCACAAAGTACCAATTGAACATCAAAGTAAAGAAATACATTTCTTTTTCTTGAATAACTCTTTTTACCGCTCTGTTGGGAAAACACCCTCAAATCTCATTGAATCATCTTGATTTAAAAAAAATAAATAAAAAAGCTTCCTTTATCATTTATCTGTGATGCTGTTGGCTCCGCGTGTGGCCTAATACAGACAGATTCTGTTATTCCGTGGAACAAATGCAGTCAGATTAAAGCGGCGGGCAGAACCAGCTGAACCGCAAAGCCTCACTGCTTTATGTCTGTTTCACTAATAAAAAACAGATTCCAGTCACTTGCATTTCTCAGTGTTCCTCCTCTCCCTGAGCTGTAGTTTTCTTTTCCTCTGAGCACGATGATTTCTCCTCTTATTTTATGAGAAGTTTAGTGGAGAGGCAATCTTCCCTGGATGAACTGCTAATGAATCCGATAATGTATAAAGCAACAGTTTATTGTCGATTCCCTGCTTTGATATTACTCATTACTGCAGCTTGGCAGTGGCGGCACTTTTGTTAATCTGTGATGATACTAACGAGAAGACGTAGCCTCGTAAAAAGGCTCTACAGCTGCCCACCGTATAGTAATGACTTGGCGTGCTTACCCTCCCATTAACACTTTCATTACAAGTACTAACGCCCCAAAACAAGACCACACACACACACCAATGTACTTTTTAATGGGGGTTTTTCACAAGAAGCTGGAATTTCAATTGTTCCCAGTTGACATAAACAATCATGTTGCCATTATGCATGCAAATGAGCCATTATTCCTGCAAATAACAAAAAGCCATTCAGAGCAGGCAATTGTGAAGACAAAAGAAGATTGGAAGCTTATTCTTCTTCCTTTAGACTGAAGTTTATCGATGCCATGTCAAATAAATTCTTTGATATCGTGGGATTTTCTTTTACTTTGCTTTATTTTCATACATTTTTAAGGTTTTAAAATTACCGTTCTGGTATGATTTTAAAGCTAACTTCTTGTCTTCCCCCCCCCTTTGTCCTGGGCGGTTTCTCAGCTGCAGGCTGTAATTTGTTTGGTCCTTACAGTGTTTTGTGCTTCCTCTGCTTATCTCGGTCATTCAGAGGAGATCCTGGAGCGATTACGCGCCAAGAAGGAGGAGGAGCTCGAGGAGGTGAAAAGACGAGCGGCCGAGGAAGCTCTGAAAGCGCGGCTGGAGATGGAGAAGAAGGAGGGGGATGTCGAGAAGGAGGACGACGAGGCCAAGGCGAAGGACGAGGAACAGCAGGAGGGAAAGCTAAAGGACGGGATGATGGAGGAAGAGGAGCCACCGACAAAAGAAGACGTAACAAAAGAAAGAAAGGACGGCGTCAAAACTGCAGGTAACCACAGCATTGTAATTTCAGAAGTCGCTCTTGAAACGTTAAAAGAAAATCGTATTTTTCTCACTCTTTGTCAGTTGACCTCATTCTGCTTTTGAACCTCGGAGGAGGACATCACCACAAACGTTTAATTAGTTATTGATCGAAGAATCAATTTCACACTTGTCTCTTGAACTGATTTGAAATGCACAGGACTGTTTTCCATGACAGGAATGCCACTCACACTCCACATATATTTATATCAGTGTTTAGGTCAACATGTTCTATCAGTGCAATAAATAAGCTTTTTATATGTCCAGTAATGTGACTTTAGTTGCATGTACAGCCTGGAAAACCTGCATACGTCCCTTTTTCAAGTTTAAATAATCCTCCAAAATGTTTCCCAACATAGCCCGAAATTGTATTGAATGTTATGATGAATTTAAGTTATTTATAATATCAATGCACATGTCAGTCAAAATCATCATGTTTCTTCTTATTTTTTTGCATTTAAATTACTGACTCCTGCGTAATCGGCAACATTGTTTACAATATCACTGCTGTTCGTCTGTAGTCAGTGAAGCTGCACCCACATGCCTAGAGAGCTCTAGTGGCAGTCGCACCTCAGATGGATCCGCACCTCCAGAGTCCTCTCCTTCAACACAAACCACCGCTATAAGCTGTAGCCCGGCCCTCCAGACCGCCAACCCCCTGACCTCCACTGTAGGGGCTCGCTCAGAGGGACGTTCCCGTATGGAGCTCTCTAGCAACACACAAGGTATTCGAGAACGTCAAGGGATTGAAATCCCTTGCTGGGATTCTTTCTCGGATCAGCTTTTTCGCCGCTGTCTGCAGCTTTACAGGGTCGAGTGTTAAATCTTGACATGCTGCCGTGAGCCACCCAACGCTTCGAGCTTCCTCTTAAATGTTTCCCGGCCTGCGTCTTTGCATGTGGCTGCTGTTCCATCTGCTGGCTTTGGCACTCCGTTCTTAGTTATATTGTCACGTCTTGAATTTGGCCTCAGCAGTGGATTGTCTTCTGGCCGTTTCACACTCCACCTTGTTTATTTCCTCATGCTCAGTTTTTCTCCGAACAGCTGGAAGATGGATTGTATTGTCTATCTTGACTGCTACTGAAAAATGCTTCAGTGATGGCGTGCGCATATTGATCTTTTCAAATTACAGCACTTCACCAATTTTGGATTTGTTCTGCCCTGTGGTGCGTTCATATTCTTGACAGAGCGAATTGCTTTAAAAGTGACGCATTCTTCCACTTGGGCTGGTTGTTTGGTGCTTGCATTACGCATGAATAATCAGCAGAGGGAGCCACAGGCTTATCAATTCTCCAAGCTCTCATTTAAAAGTTCTCAACACTGAAGCTAAGTTTCTTCTTGTGCAGAACTCACATTTATTTGTCAGTGTTGATGCTTATGTATGGATTTTTCTGCGTGTACGCAATAATTTTCCAGGTGAAACGATGCATTGACAGATATGAAATGTTTAGGGGTGAGGCCCGATGGACTTGATCTAATCTAATGATTTATGCTGTTTGCGATTTTCCATTTGTTTTGCAGAGAACCCCTCATCATATTCTGTCTCTGCCAGTGGAGACGGCGTCCCCTGCTTAAGCCACCCGCCTCAACCCAGCGAGGAGAACAGTAACAGCAGCACTGGAACTGGAGTTCCTCCCAGGGGTCCCGAACCTCCAGACTTGGCCGACAAGTCCTCACAGTCATCCCTGGCAAGCTTCGATGACGCAGGTCTGACAGGGCAGCTTTATAGTTCCACTCCTAATTGAAGGACAGTACTTTTACCGACACAAATGAAAACAGAATAAGCTGTAATTATAGTTTTGTTGTACAAGTTCTGTTTGTATAAGAAAAAAAACTGTGCATATGTTCCTGAAGTTATCCTGAGCTTTGTCACTTAACTGTTATTTACTGTGTAGCCTAGATTTCACTAATGTGTCCTTTGTCACTGACTGGACTGGACTGGACGTTGCATTTGCAGCTGACAGCAAAGACTCCGCCAATGGTGAGACGACGGGTTTCGGCAGTAAGAAGTCTTCAGCAACGCGCATGGTGACCCGGCTGAGGAACCCGGACAGCAAGCTGAGCCAGATGAAAAGCCAGCAGGTTGCGGCCGCAGTTCACGAAGCCAACAAGGGCTTCAAGGAGGGCAAAGAGGTGAGAACCACACGTTGAAATTATATTATTGCTTTAAGCATATGATGAAAGTAAAATGGCTCAAGTTGGAGTTTGTCGAGATGTTCAATAGATTCAGAATAACCACCCCCATCCCCCATCCTTACGTCTGCAGGTACTGGTAGTGAATGCACAGGGTGACATCACCCGGGTCAGCACACGCAGCAGTAAGGAGGTAGTGATGAAGGGGATCCTCTGCCAGTACTTCAAGCTTGGCCAGGAGGGGAAGTACCGCGTCTATCACAACCAGTACAGCGCCAATGCTCTGGCCCTCAACAAGCACCAGCACAGAGAGGCAAGTAGTCTTCGTTTATCCCATTGGAATCCTGCAGAGAAGCACTCCTTCATGAACTTGACGATCTGTAATAGTTGATCATCAATTTATTAAATAGAGCCTGCAGCGTTTGAGTTCATAATTGCAACAAGAATATTGAATAAAGCAATTTAGCTTTGAAATGTCTTATCTCATCGGGACATTGAAGTCTTAGTTGCTGTTTCAAATCCACTGTTTTCCAACAGGACCATGACAAACGACGACATCTCTCTCACAAGTTCTGCATGACACCAGCAGGAGAGTTCAAGTGGAACGGGTCCATTCATGGCTCCAAGTTAATCACCATCTCCACTCTGAGACTCACCATCATCCAGCTGGAGAACAATGTTCCAGCACCGTTCATGCATCCAAACTGGGCCTCACACAGGTAAACAGCTTCAGAGATTGTTATCGGATTTACTGTAACACTGAATGTTGAGTAGTTTTCTAGTGTGGCTCGTGTGAATGTTGAACCGGCAGCAGATTTCAGTGGGGGGAAAGTACTGGCCTCCCCTTGTTTATTCAATTCAATTGAATTTTATTTCTGTAGTGCCAAATACAACACTCAAGGCACTTTTACTTTGACATGACCAGGCATAGGTGACAGTGGAAAGGAAAAAACTCTGCAGAACCTGCAGAACCAGGCTCAGAGGTGGCAGCTTTCTCTGGTTTAATTTGGGGTTAGAGGAAAGATGGAGTGAAAAGGATAGGACAGAGTTAGAGCTACAAGCAAACACACATAAATCCACTTGTTGCAGACTTGGCCTGCTGCTCCTTTGGGATGGATTAAAAGCAGAGGACGAAATCTCGCAGTGTACATGTGGTCGAATAAAACAATTTCTTCTTCTCTGTGGAAATGAGAGAAAAGCCAGAATGATCTTTTAACCAGATGTAAAAGTAAACCCCAGATTATGCACTGAAACCCAAATGTCACTTTGAAATCCAAGCAGCCAGGGTAAAACGGAGAAGATGAAATTTGGTACGTGTTTTTTTCATTAGTGTTTTGTTTTGCAGGACAAATTGGATCAAAGCAGTTCAGATGTGCAGCAAGGCCAGGGAGTTT
This sequence comes from Parablennius parvicornis, assembly GCA_900302745.1. Lineage (NCBI taxonomy): Eukaryota > Metazoa > Chordata > Actinopteri > Blenniiformes > Blenniidae > Parablennius > Parablennius parvicornis. Next base: position 12,115 of record OMNM01016656.1, on the reverse strand, counting down.
GCACTGGCTCTGGCCATCCTGGAGTGTGCCATCAAGCCGGTGGCTATGCTGCCTCTTTGGAAAGACTCACTGGGCCACACCAGGTACATAAATACCATATATATGTGTGTGTGTGTGTGTGTGCGTGTGCATATAGTGGATTGTAAAGTAAGTCTTTGTAAAATTTCTGTGACATAATGTAACGTTCCCACAACGTACATTTATACTATAAATTTAATCTACACATTTGCATATTGACATAGGTTCTATAACGGATCGAATCAGTGTTAATCCAAAACACTAAAAAAAAAAACTAGGCTGTGTGTGTGTGTGTCTGTGTGTATGCTCAGTTTACCCGGCAGAGTCACTCATAACTAGATCAGATCAAAAGGCCCACCCTAGCTGTGAGGCATAATATTTAGACTACAAGTCCGCAACCAGCACCACCCAGCTCTGCCTCCACTACTGCTTCAACACCACAAGCCTCCTTTAAAGAAGCGATTGTCCAACATTTCACAAGTTTAAGAGGAGTGTGTGTGTGTTTGCCTGACATATGACCATCAAAGTAAGTTTTTTTTTTTTTTTTTGGCGGGACGGGGGGGGTTTTTACCAATACTTGTACAAGAAATGTGTATGTACACTGTTTTTCAAAAACTAGAGCTCCAGTTATACTTAATGCCACTCCACTAGCTTCCCCAGTAGCTTATTTTCACTTTATGTGAAGCATTTCCCACGGTTGAGGGTGGTTTTGTGAATTTATTGTTTACTTCATATAAGGTTTTTTGCATATACATAGATAATGTTGTCTTTACTTTGACCAGTCTTCCCATAAACATACTGACAATCACTATTGTTGAGTATTTGTTTTAAAAACAAAACAAAGAAAAAAAAAAACAACTTAATGTTTTCAGGTTAAATCGCATGACGTCAATGGAACGTGAGGAAAAAGAAAAAGTCAAGAAGAGGGAGAAGAAGCTGGAAGATGAGGAGACGATGCAACAGGCCACTTGGGTCAAGTACACATTTCCTATTAAGCACCAGGTAGGTCAAGAACAGAATGAGGTCAATTCAATGTGTCAGATCCTGTTTTCGTAAACATGTGGAAGGTCCGTTTATGTTTCTCCTCATGTACATGCACCAAGCGATAAAACGGTAATTAAACTATTAAAGTGGTCGTGCGCACTGAGGCAGGATTTCTAAAATCACTCAGATTTCTGAAAATAGGTGACGTGTCTTAAAATAAATAACAGGAACTCAATCGAGGAGTTTCCCCTTTTTAACACAATATTTGTTGTGATTCTCTGTGCTCGTAAAAGTACCAAAAGTTCCAGCATGTTTTATTCTCTCAAACATTTAATAACACCTTATAATTGGGGTCAGTATTGAATCAAATGTGTAATTAAAAAGGTAAACAATATCAAATATTAAAGGTGAATAATTACCTGGATTTTATTCCTGACTTTACTGAGCTTCTATTTCAAAGTGACGAGTTTAACTCAAATTTAAGTTAAACATCCACCATTTTTCCTCCTGTGTTCTGTGACTATCATCAACTCATCAGCTTGATTGTGGGGGGAAATAAATGTGTGAGTTTGCAAAAGAAGGCCAGTAATTTGAATCTGTGTCTTCCCTGAAATGTAAATAACGGGCTCATTCTAGCAAACACTGGTGTCTGCGAGTGACTACTGAAGGCTCCTTGATGCAGCTTGTTGAAGTCTGCTGTGAGTCATTTCCTGCCGCAATTAATGATTAGTGCGTGAATAACCTCCTTAAGCTGTTTTTATGGTCGCTCTCACTTTTCCATCATTTTTTTTTTTCCCTGTCTCTTACTAGTTGTCCCCTTAACCCTTTTAAGGGCTTTTATCGGAATAATTAGAAATTTGACTTTTTAAGGCTTTATAGTGTTGATAAACACATAAATATGTCATTTTGAAACTAACAAAAATGAAACCATAAAAAAAAAGCGAGGAATTACCAAATATGGTTACGTTGCCCGATAAATAGGTCAACCTCTTTTTCCCCCAGATACTTTTTCAATGTCTTCTTTCTTGTTTTATGCAAAGGTGTGGAAGCAGAAAGGAGAGGAGTATCGCGTTACGGGCTACGGGGGCTGGAGTTGGATCAGTAAGACTTATGTGCAGCGGTTTGTCCCCCGGCTGCCTGGCAACACGAACCCCAACTACCGAAAAGAACTGGAGGGTGTGTAACCGCAGACAACTTCTGAGCCTGAAAGTGTGATTTTAGTCATTTGAATTTGAAGTCTGACAGTTAATTTGTGTATTGTGTAATTTTTCTCAATGATAAATGTGTTACGAGAAGCTTAAATGCCTCTTTGGTTCAAATAAATCATACTTAAGACGTGGACGCTATATACAGTATTTCTAGATTAATTGTATCTGCGTTATCACACAGAGTTTAGATTATTGGTTTAGTTTGTACAAATGCTCTTTTGACCATTTTAACTTCGACTGCTTATTTTTAAATATTTAATAAATCAGTAGTTGTTTAGTTGTTCTGTGGAATTGTGAAAATATCACATTATTGAGGAATTTCTTGACACAAATCAAGAAAAGAAACGTTTGCTCTTGTTCTGTTTCATAAAGATGCCAAACTTGGGAAAAAATGTACCCTGCTGGATTTGAGCCGAGGGTCAAGTGAGGCTCCGTCACAAGCCCAGGAAGCTTCTGCTTCGAGCAGCGAGGTAAAAGATGTAGAGTCTGACAGCGTCTCCAAGCTACTGACAAATCGTGTCGAAGATTCGGCGTCGACAGAGAAGACTGAAGGAAATCAGAGAAAAGAGCTGGAAGAAAAAGTCACGACGAACGAGAAAACGTTAGCCGAGGAAGCGCCGGCAAAGATGGAGGTCGATCCAGCGGAGTCGCCGTCACATGAAGAGCAAAGTATGGCAGAGTGTGATTTGTGCCGAATAACATTTTGCAAATTAAACTCACTTTTTCAATGTTCTGATTAAATTGATATACGTTTACTGCACAGTGCTAAAATGTTGATCACTTGTCTCCATTTCATGCACATGAGAATTGAAACTGAAATCAAAATCGATCTTCTCTGCAGGATCCAGTTCTCAGGAGGTTAAAGCTTCCATAAAGGAGGAGCCCTCAGAAGGACTCCAGCAGCCCTTCAACTACGACGTAGTGGACGTCAGCAAAGGCTTCGTCACCCGCATCCCCTACAAGAAGAGGGTGAAATGCTCCAAGCTGGACTGCCTGCTGGAGCGCCGACTGAAGCAGTACCTGATTGAAGAACGGCAGAGACAGCAGATGTCCGCCTGCAAGCCCCAGGTTCCCGCGGCAGTTTCATGCACCCTCACTCCAGTCCGACCTCGGTCGCCGCTCAAGCCCCACACTCTCGCTCAGAAGCAGCTCAAGCTGGGTGAGGCTGTGAAAGAGGAAGAGAAGTCTTCCACAGCACAAACAAAGGGGCCAGGGGAGGATGGAGGACAGCAAGTATTAAGGGAGAGTCATGTTGAACTCTCTAAAACTACAGAAAAAGTCACTCCTCTTCCTTCTCTCGAGTCAGACTCGACACCCAAAGACATTTGCAGTACAGGTAAAAGTGAGAATTCAAATTCACAAAACCAAACCACCTCCACTCCCCAAATGGAGGGAAACCCAACAGAAAGGACTATGGGGCCAAACGAAGCTTGCTCACACAATTCAGGGCCAGAAGGTGTCAAACTGCCTCATCAAGAAACGTGTGGGGAGAACAATAGCTCTTTAGAGCAGAAAACAGCCTGCGACACATCTGATGTGGCTCAGGCTGCAAGTACTGAACACACACGGTCTGAATTACCCCACTCAAAATTAGACAACGGAAGGACACATTCAAGTGCTCTTGACCAGAAAAGCAATCAGAATACATCTCCCTCCAAACCTTTCCAGCAAAACGCAGACATTTTAGGCACGGTTCATTCAGGGAAGGAGGAGAATGGCACGGGCCCGGAGGAGAATCTAGAAAATATGCAAGGCGTCGGACACAACAGGACTGCAGACGATCTTCCTCCCGAGCCGGTGTCCCCTCGCCCTCAGGTAAATGGTAATGATGGTTTAGTGGGTCAGAGCATATTGAATAACTCTTTATTGAGCTCAAAAAACTGTGTGCTCGCCAATGAGTCCCAGCCCAAGGTGAACAGCAATTGTAGAGCTGAACAACAAGGGCTGGCGGTCTCCTTCAAGGACGGCACTCCACAAAAGCCTTTGTTGAACGGAGATGTGGGTCCTGTGAAGGCTGAGGCTGAGGTTAGGGGCAAAGAACCAAGTCTAGTTTCTAAAGTGGACGTGGATGGCAAGATCACGATATCGGACCAGGATTACAAACCTCCAGTGAAGATAATAAGGCTGGAAAACAACTCGGACATCTTAAAGCACAACAACACATCAGCTTTTCAGTCTGTAGAGACCAAACTGAGTTGTGGGGTGAAGATCATAAGGATGGCGCCGTCTCCCATCCCGTCTGCAGAGGAGTCCAGTCTGAGTGACGACTTCACAGAGGAGAATAGTAACAGTGGGGTGACGGAACCACTGAAGACCGTCGTCACCCAGGTAACCACCACCTCCACCTCCACCACCACGGTCGTTTCCACAGAGACGAGGATCGCCCAACTCCCCGCGAAAACATCTGCGCAGCTGACGAAACCGGCGGTGTCAACAACGGAGAGCAGCGCCGTGTCCACCCTCACGACCATGACCAAAACAACTGTGACCAAAATTTGTTCCTCCAGTCCGGAGGGTCAGTCGCAAGACAGCCAGAGCGGAGTGGTGACGCAGGAGCAGAAAACGACGACGCTCTCGGCCTTCGTCAGCGAGTCGACGACCGACGGCGGCAGTAAAAACACGGTGTCGTCTGTCAGTGTCAGCCACGAGGAGTCCTTAGCGACGAAGGGCCGCGTGCGCCTCCTCAAATTCTCCCGCACCAAGAAGATGCGTTCGGACACGGCTCTCCCGTCTTACTGCAAGTTCGTCACCAAGAGCAACAGGAAGAGTATTTTTGTTTTGCCACATGACGACCTGAAGGTTCTGGCGCGGCGCGGCGGCTTCCGGGAGGTGGCGATATTTAGTTACAACGCCAAGCCAGCGCTGGATATCTGGCCCTATCCTTCACCCAGGCCCACATTTGGCCTCACCTGGAGGTAAGTTAGCCCTCTTGTTTATTTTTGTCACACACTCCTGACTCACCGTCCTCTGATGCTGATGCCATGAGGTCTGTGAAGATCTCATCCGCGTCTGTGTGTGTTTAAACTATTAAAAACAATAATAATAGAGATCCCATCTAAACACAGATGTACAATGTTAACAGACATTTTAAATGACAAGGAAACTCTGGCGCAGACGACCCACATCAAGTATTTTTAATGCATTTTGGTCACACATTATTTTAATGCAGACACTATTCACCTGATGATGAGTTTCACTTGGAAACGAAGTCAATAGCTTTTATGTGTGTACGCAGTTTAAACATCTACATTAATGTGATTATAAGATGCCTGTCATAGCTTCTGGATATGACCAGTTTATACGTTTGAAACCACTTCTTCATAGTGTTATTTACAGATGATTCCCTTTGCCCTTGAAAATTGGCTTAGCATTACTCAATTGACAAATTCTTAATTAAAAAGACAAGAGTTCACTTGTACCAATATTTTCTGAATAACTCCAAACAGAATATTCCTCCTCATATTTGTATTCTATCATTCATCGCTTAAAAACAGTGAAAAATAAATATATATTAGGCTATAAACAAAGTCTTCAGCATATTTGGAATCACATGAAGAAATTATATGATAGGATTGTTATAATCTGTTCAGTTGAAAAGTACAAAATGGACCAAAGTCAAACGTCTTTCGCCATCTGAAGCACAAAAAATGCTTTTAACTGGTGAAAGATTTCTCAGTGGCTTGTTATCACATCCCTACTGAGTCCAACTGGCTGTGATTATGTCTGATATATTTATGTCAAATCTATCGAGAAACATACATAAAAGGATTTATTACACACACAACTTTATTTACCATATTTTTTCAATTGGAAGAAATATTTCGAGAAAAAAAAAAAAAAGTCTGTATTTGGCCTGAGCAGATTGAACCGTGCCTGAACATGAAGTGATATTGATGGTTGGATATTGCGATGACATTGAATTCACCAAATAGTTTGTACCCCAAAGTTAACATTTCGTCACCTTTCGAATGTCCTCCAGGTTCTGTCACTGGTCTTTTATGTCCTGCTGATTTAGTCTTCATTATGTGTTCTCCCATCCTGCCTTTTATTCCTGGCTTTGGCCCCAAGAACTCTGCTGTCACACGGGGACCGTCTTAGTTATTTTGCCCAGACCTCAGAGCCGCGAGGCAGACATGAATCATCCATGTTCACTTTGTGTGCCTGCTTGACTGAACCCTTCAACCAAGATTTTTTTTTTTTTTTTTTCCCTTCTGCCTGCGGTGACACATAAGAAATGGAAGATTTACCAAACCTCAGAGTCACATGTAGCTTGGTGACAGTCATGTTTTTGCAGTTTCAGTCATAATGTTGCAAGGGAGGACGGACGTCTTTCCATTTGGAAAGTTTTCAGTGATTGATGACATCCTGCCATATAACTTCATATTGAGAAAAGCCCGAAAATGTTTGTTAGATTGTAAAGGCAGATCGAAATATACAAAGTGTGAATTTAACCTGCAGTTTCAACCACATAAAAAGTGGGCATTTGAAATTGTTTACTCAAAAAGGAAGCC
>OMNM01016638.1:17910-35544 GCA_900302745.1 Parablennius parvicornis | reverse complement strand
AACACTCTCGCCAGCTAAGCACACCTCACACTTATAGATTACACCCCCAACCTTCATATCTCACCACACTGAAACCTATTTTGCTTTTCTCAGAGGATGACCTCCCCCATTCTGCCTCAGTACATACATTAACCCCCATTTGCTTTCTCATCGCATATCTCTCTACACGCACAAAAAAACATCTCCCCAACATTTTTCTCAATAGTTGGTCCATTTTTCTCTTTTCTGGTTCATCCCTCTGGCCCCACTGACTCTCCACAAGCTTGGGAATGCAGTGCCCCAAATGAAAGGATTTGGCTCAGCAAAATGGACCACAAGTCCAACACAAGCAAATTAACCACATGTGCCACCCACCTTCTCTTTACAATACCAGCCATGGTCCTCATCGTCTCCACCCACAAGGCTAGAATTAAGATTAGCTTCACAGCAGGCACTGAATGATGAAGAGACATGGGAAAAATACTATTCAGGAAAAAAAAAAAAGGTTTACCTCTATGGGGAAAAAAAAGACACCGCAAATTTTAGCAGATGATTCATTAATTCTATTTATTTATTCTAAAATTCTGTTTATTTTCAGTTACCCAATCGTCATAATAATAAAACACAATGAATTACAATATGTTGAGTGATATTCTTCATATGTTCATGCCTCAGATGAGGTGAGAAGATGCAGTGACGCACTATGTCCCACTGCCATACATATTGGGTTGCTCCATTTGACAAGCCTGATGTATTAACGTGGTTATTATAGGCATAAAACACAGACACAAACATGCAGTGATGGAAGCCAGCTGTGTGAGCCAGCAGTTTAGTTTTGACGAGAAAGTCTGAAAATCACACTAGCTTCTGACGGAGTAGGGTCAGCTCACCCAGGGACTATCTGGGTGACAAAATATAGGAATGACATGTCCAATCTGACCAACACTGATCACCAGTAGTACTGATTGGATCACCAATTGGATCAGTACAGTTATGCTTGTCAGTCACCATACAAAATGTGGGAAATCTCCTTTCCGCTTCAACCCTCCCATGTAAGCAGCCTCATTATGGCATAAATAGACATGCGATGCACTATTCATGAGTGAATAAACCACATGCTGTTGGTGATTTACTCTTTCTTGATGAAATATGGATGAAAAATTGAGAGACAAAAACTCTGGGCTATGAATAAATTACTGGTAGCAGCATATCATCTTCAAAACGGAAAAAAAAAAAAAACACACACCCTAATTGTTGCAAACACCGCTCACTAAGGCACATTTCAATTTGTGCATTTAACCAAATTTGTGTAATAAAACACAGGTTTTGTCAATATCAAAGTCAAATGGCATTTTTTACTGGATTCCATCATTCCATCCATTAATTATAACATTAGTCTAAACTCCCACTCAGCCACAAAAATGTTTTTCTATAGTGCGATACCAGTTGCCAGCTGAGCATTACCACTAGGATCAGTAGATACAGTGTCTGTTTGGATGTGCTTCACTGGTTCACCAGCAGCATAAATTTATCATCATCCATCAATATTTCAGTCTATAGACTACCTTCATCTCAGGTCCAGAGGGTAAAACAAAAACACACAGACTCCCTTTGTTTTACATGCACCTATACCCACTGATTACACAAACAATGATAAAGGTTTGGAGCTGAGGCAGCCTCAGTATGCAGGAACTGGTCAGACTGCTAAAACATATATGAACACATCACACATCATGAGGTATGATCTTCAAAAATTTCAGGAAAACTAAATTGGTGGAAAAATATGGTATATATTTTCACCACATTGTGTGTAAGATGGGCCATTATGTAGATTAACAGAGTGGAGTGGATGTTATAGAGGCGGTAGTGAGTCTCGTAGCATTTTTGAGCAGGAATTTTGGTGCCACACAGCTTTACCGTAACGTGATAGTTTTTATTTGTTCACTTTTCAGGGATTGAGGTAGCGGGGTCAGGTGCAGTACAAAGCCTGTGGACCTGGTAGAGTTTTCAGGATTTTGTTAATTTCCAGCATAGCTGAAAAAAACATCCCAAAGGAGTTTCTACATCTAAACATAACATTCTCAGAGATATTATTGATAACTGAAGATATGCAGAGATGTTTAATGTCACAACATTTCCACCTAGCCACTGGGTGAAACTGTGCAGCTTCACTTGACAGACACGTTTAATTTCCGAGACAGAGTTTACCATGCTTGGACTTCCAGGGATCCTCTATTAATTATAATTTGCTATCACTATGAATCAGCTTCACTTCCTAAATGAGCTTCCATGGGAGATACAAACCAGACAAACAATGTGGCCTAAGCCCAACACCATTTCTGTCTCAGTCATCTATCACTGCATTATCTAGAGAATAATATTAGTGTTTGCTTTTTCAGAAGTAAAAAAAAAAAAAAAAAAAAAAAATCACTTTACGGCAAGTTTTAACTCAGCTTGGAAAGTGTAAACTGTTCTACCTACTTAGGAGCTGGCTGATGATTATCAGACCTGATCCAAACACAAAAATACCTTTCTAAGAACAACACGTGTGGATGTTTGTAGATTTCTGAAACAGAATTAAAGTAATCACATATGACAAATGTTTTCCCGTCAGCCTGTAAGGACTTTGTGGGAAAATGACAAATGATAACCGAAAGGAAAATTTGAAAACATCCATATCGTCCAAAATCAAACACCTGCATTTTCTGATCCTGGAATATTTTAACAAGACGTTTTTTTTGGTTGATGGACTGGTGACCTCTTTGGAGTGTACCCTGCCCAGTCCCATAGTGAGCTGGAATCGGCTCCAGCGTCCTGCGACTCTCCACAGGATAAAGCCATAAAGAAGATGGATGTATGAATGGATGTTTTCTGGTCTACTTTAGTCCATCAATAAATTTAACTTCTGTCAGATAAATGAAACCAGCTGGCTTTGCTGACGTTACAAACATAGAAATCACTAGTGAATAAAGACAACTAAGTTAACAAAGCTGATGTGTCAAAGTGGAGTCTCACTTTCTGCTTTTTTCATAGCAAATATGAAACAGAATGACAGAGATGAGGGACAGCAGAATGATTCTCCATGTTTGTATGGTGGAGACAGACAAGCTGATTCTCATCGCTGATGCTGTTCATTGATTTTGCTCAGAGTGACAGCAGTCTAGACATCACAAAACTCACTTTCTTCACGCTTCAAACTGAACCGACTCAAACATACACTTCACTTCTTGGTCTCTGTCACAGTGGTGGTTGTTAACACAGTGAGCTCTATGCAGCTCCAGGTGTGAATAGGAAAATTTTAAGGAAGAATGAAAGAAAAGGAAGCAAAAGGCACTAAGCCATAGCCCAGCATGTAATGATATACCGTGTGGAAGTAGACATAACAATAACTTCTTCTTGGCAAATATTTCGTGGACTCAAACCTCTTTTTTTCCCCTTCTTGGCGGGTAGTGCCAGTAGCGAAGTGGTTGGTGAAACACACAGGCCCTTCTGTTCCTCTGGTTTCAAAAAGTTCCAACCTGCTGATACTCATAGGACTGAGGCTTCTTCCCCCACTCACTCAACTCAGCCAACTCATGCAGTATAGAAATAATAATCAATATTCAAAATTCTGTCTTGGTTTTTGTTTCATGAGGCACAAAAAAAGGTTGGTTGTTAAATGACAGTTATCTGCTTTCAATCTCTGGATATATTTCTGCATCAGAGGCATACTTCGTCACTTCTCCTGTTGTTGCGGTATAATGAGGTTTAGGAGGTGAAAGGTTGGATTTCATCACAATCCAGTACTAAACACAGGATTATACTCCTGCCGAGGCTTTCATCAGAGAATAGAGGAGTCAGCTGGAGAATGTGTCATTCAAGGTTAAGACATGACCTAGAATCATGGGTGTCAAGCAACCAGCCCACCAAGGGGCCCGTTCCAGCCTGCAGGGTGATCTAACAAAGGGTGAACTTTACAAAAAAAGAAAAATGCATTTCACTAAATGTAACTGCACACTGTCATAGGGATCAAATTATTGTCAACAAAAGCAGCAAATATAACACAACAGTGAGATTCAAGGAACAAGAGAAAGAAGCATTAGTGTCAAAGCCATTTTATACATTATACAATGTTGAGATATACACTCCAAATATATAGCTGTTGGATATTTCACAGGTTTTGAACTTGGATGTGTCATTTATAATTTGCATATTGAAGAAATTTGCATATTGATGAAGTTGCATTTATTTTAAACATTACATTTGTTCATCTTTAAATGTAGTTGTTTCCACGATGTATGACTGGGTGTTTTTTAATAGACCAGAATGTTTATAATGTGTTTATGCTTTTCTTTGCTCTTCACATATAAAACAAAGTGTGATTGCACTGGCCCAGCCCACGAGAGATCAATAGACTGTATATGACCCCTAAACAAAAAGGAGGTCGACTCCACTTCTAAGTCTAAAGCTCTATTGTGTTGAGTCTGAAAAGAAAAAGAAAAATATTATCAGAGGATGGCAAAGTGTGCAGTGAGGCACAATGCCATAACAAGAATATTTTGGGTTTAAACCTACTGGTCGACAGGGGCTTCTCTTTGCAAGTTCACATGTTGCAGGTATGGAAAATAAGTATATATCTACATGTGGTTATTTTATTATTTACATGCCAAATATCTCTTTTTAGTTGTGGATGACATCGTGGATTGTTTAAGCTTGTGGAAACATTTACTTCTGATGGCAATTGGATACTTGAACATAAGCATGTATATTTATTCATGTAACCTAATTTAGGTCTTTTCAAATGAAATTTTACTACATGATAAACCCACCTAAATACTTGAATGAATTATATATTGAATAATTCAATAATGGGAACATTTTAACTTGTAAGAATGGAAAAAAACAAAGATTTCATGATGTCAAATATATAACATTTTACTGTAAAAGTGGAAAGCTTGAGAGAGTTCTCGGAAGCATAATTGAAATCACTCAACACAACAGCATTGGGAAATCTTAATTATACCCTCTGTAATTACCAGATTTTATGAGATTTCATTTAGTTTTGCTGCAAATGAAAATAGCAATAATTCAAAATGCAGAAATTAAAGGGAAGAAATATATCAACCTCACAACTATCAATTTAACCATGTGCTGGTTTTGAAGGATGTTGACAACATTGCCATTTTCTGAAGTTTGTGTGCAGGCCAAGTAGTTGTTTAAGTCTTGTTACCGTGCCAACACTTCCCACTTTGAAATCATAGTTTCTTGACTTGTAAATTCCGGGGTTTCCAGCTGCATGAAAGATCCGTCAATTCTCACAAAACTGAGACGATTCCAAATTCAATATGTTTATTACGGTGCATTGTCCCTTATACCTCTACTTTCTAATGATCAAATGTGTTGTTTTGGCTAATAAAAGTGTTCAGAAAGCAACACAAGAGACAATTATTCACAGAGGTTTAGTAAAACATTGTTTATAATTGAAAACTAGCATCAGCTCATGGTCAGATTATCGAACTGTCTCGGAGCCAAAATTCTCCCAATTATGTTTAAATTGTTCAAATATTTTTCAAATAAGTATTCCATATGAGGGGTTGTACAGACGAGCATTGACTTGTTTCATTGACATTTCATATCTTCAGTTGACGCGTGTGATGCATTGTAGCTGTCCAATTGTTTTCCCCAACAGAACCCTGAAGCTGCATTTCATCAGCACCGATTGATATCATCAACATTGTCCGTTGTGACATTTAACAATAGATAAGCTGACCTTGTCTATAGCGATGGAGTCCGTGCCAGGGAGGGCCTTGATAGATCCATCTGAGATTTCTCTTTTAATGAGGTTTATAAACTTGAGCGGAGGTCAAACCCAATGAATCCGTGAGCCTGCGTCGCTTTGCTCTGATTTATACCTTCAATGAGAACCTTGGCTCCAACTTAAACCTCATGATTCTCCTGCAGCCTTGGACTTGTTTGGCCTTACTGTAGAAGATATACTTGCTTTAAATCACTGGTGGTTCAGGTTAGACAGACAACAGGGGCAAGTGTTGTGTTGTGGGAACAAGTCCTGGAATTCATCACATTGTTTGAATTTTATGGTGTTAAATAAATTGCTCAAAATTATTGACTACAGTTGATATCACATTACAGAATCCATCTAATATATCTGAAAGAGGAAGAATTGAAAACAAACAGGATAGGAAGTTCATTTTTAATGACCTTTAAGTCATTTTCAGTTTCACTGAAATCAAAAATTAAGAATATTAAAGATGGTTGAATATTGATAGTCGACAAAAGAGAACACAATATTTGCTTTTTTTTATGGTTTTACAGATAAAATTAACCACACAAAATCAATTGATAATTATTAACATCAACTGCAGATAAAATAAGTATTTTTAGAGCTCATCAACTGCCATTTTGTGGGATGTAAACATATCAAAAATACACCCTTTTTTTCTCCAGCATTAATATTTAAGAATTCACCACTTCATAAAATAAGCTGCTATAACAACAAAGGGCTTACCAAACTGAGCTATTCTTGGCCCGTATAACACTTCTTCAACCAAACACTCTCCTCTCGCTTTCTTCATCAGTACTCCATCCCTCTGCTTTTTCTATATTATTCGCATCCCGACTACCTGTGTCCTGCTCCAACTCAAGTGGCAAACTCCTGCAAAGCCTCAGGGAGGTCGATAAAACAACACCAATTCTGCACTAATTACACGGGAGGAAATGACGCCTCATTTCAGCCTATTGCCGGTCGACGTTCATCCTGCCCTGTCAGTCCAGGTGTTGACTCTAAATAATTCACCCTTGTATAATCCTCTCAACAGCATTATTTTTAATCTAAATAAATACATAAATAATAAAAAAAAAAAAAGATATTTACTCAATAAAACTAATTTGATGAAGTTGTTTTACTCCATCTTCTCTTTCTCTGGAACCATTTACAGGTATCCTGCAAGACATGCATAGTTTGACTGCAGTCTTCCAGGTGCAGCTATAAAATTTTAACAAGGTATTTAAACATCCTCCTCATAAATATGTTTTTTTTTTGTTGTTTTTTATGATGTCGCACATAGCATTGAGAAATAACATTCCATTCCATGATACTATACCGCAATCAAAACTTAAAACACCTTATTTGATTTATTTTTAATGACTAGATACGCAAAAACATGTTGCCTGCAGATCAAATTTCATGTCAGATGAAAAGCGTTTATCGGAACCAGTGCCCTGCAGACAAAAACAAGTCATCATGAAAGAGCACTGTGCTTTGTTTCACTTCTAAGACAGACCGCATTCTAGTAAGTTATTCACTCGCTCACTGCGTGTGGAGAGCTTCTGCTCCACATTAGGTAGGGCGAGCCCCTACAACATTCAGAGAGAGAGAGAGAGAGAGAGAAAGCCATATTGTTGCATGGCCCCACCCCCCTGCTGAAGTATCAGTAGCTACTGAGCTTGTCACAGCTGAGTGAGAAATGCTGTTACCTGGAGGGAGCAGTGAAACATCACATATCCATCTCTCAATCTCTGATTACAGCACTGATAACAAGCACTCGACACTGAGGAAAAGTCAATACTCAGAGAGGAGTAAAGAGGCATTTTGAAGTCATTAGATATGAGAATGGAGGAAAAAAGTGAAGCATGCAGCAACCTTTTTAGTGAAAATATGCAAAGGAAAAGGCATTGGCTGTCCAATTAAGCTCCAACCCAGATATTTATGCCCAGGAAGAAACCCTTGCTCCTGCTTTCAGTACCCAGTGAATCACTCCACATTAGTCAGGCACCAGTGTTTGCCAAGTCATCAAACACAACACAGCATATACTCTCCAAGTCTAAAATCTCATTTATCCTTCCTTCCTCTCCCTAATCCCTCTATCTCATTCTCATCCAAACCCCATGTTGTTCTGCTTGGGTGCCTCACTACTATAGAAGTACAATCTTAAGTGACCCATGGGAGGACAAAAGATGAAGGCAGCCGCTGTTACAGTGAGAGGACACATCCTGATTGTATACAAACACAAACAAAGAAACTCAGCAAAACCCTCCTGAAAAGGACAGTCCGTGTAGCTCCTACTTTTAGCTCTTTGGCCTTGACATCCAAGAGCTCCGCACTGCTGGCCGTGATCACACGGGGTGACAGCGCTCAAGCTGCCATCTCTAATCATGGCACAGTGTTCTGCATCTTTCATGTGTCCATCTCATTAGGAAACATTGTATAAGGGGATGAAGTTGTTTTCATCGTTATGGTAGGTTGATTAAAACCTACTCTGTGCGTTGTAAACATGGGTCGAACTGTCTGTTAATGAGGCCTTGTTTGTCCCTTGGATTTATTTGCAGCACCACTCTGCTGGCTGATGACTATATTACAGATAATTCACATGTGTTGTGTAATGGTTTGCATTTTATAAAAGATTTAGTATACATTTTTGGTACCATGCTTTCCATGTTTATGGAGAGCATGGTACCAAAAAAAACATGGTACCATGCATGGAAAGCATTTTTTTTTTTTTTTTTTTTTTGGGGGTGGGGGGTATGAAGGTTTACTATAATTATTGATTGATTCATTAAAGTACACCATTTAAAATGTGTTAGTACTGCAATGGCTTTAAGCTTTTTTGAGCTATCTTATTTTGTATGACTATAATGACTATTTACCTTTATCCACAACATCTAAACAATAAATATTTTTTATATGCTCAAAACTGCTTCATTACCTCTTTAACATTTATATCTTGCAATGGCAGTGAGTGTCATAAAAAAAAGATGAACTACATGGTTAACATTAAAACATTTCAATTTAAAAGCAGGAAAACCTTCAGGCATTTAGAGTCATCCATGACAGGTGGTCAAGGAAGCCTTTTACTTTAAATGTCCACTTCAGTAAAGAATGTGAATGGGTTTTCCACTTTTGGCTGAATATAACGCTGTGTATAACCACTCTGTGTCAACCTGAATATATCTGCAACGTGCATGAAGTGCTTTTTTTTTTTTTTTTGGAAGATTCACTGCAAACCAGTTCAGTGCCAAACGATTTGCTTTGTTTGTTTGAAACACTCAAGTTAAGGGGAGAAAAGGGCACACCAAACATTTTCACTCCGAACACATAACAAAGCATAATTGAGAGGATAATGTTAGCCAACTGTTTAATTAACAAACTAAACAACAGTGTGTTATAATTCTGGGCTCAGAATGTCTGGGGTATCTGGGGTGCTATGCTGCGGCATTGTATATTTGTTGTTTTGGCTCTGAGAATATCTAAAGTAAAGCTTGTGGGAAAACATATTACAAACATTTATGACAAAACAAAAATAGACTTATCAACATACACATAAGGTTTGTAAAACTTATAATTTGGAATTTTGATCTTTTATTCTACGGTGTTCACAGGATTCAATGTAAGTGGTTGGAATATATCCATCCATCTCATTTACCGCTCCCTCCAGTTCAGGGTTGCAGTATGCTTGAGCCAGTTCCAGTTAACTTGACTGGAAGGCCATTTCCAGTGCTCTCTGTGACACAGTTGACCTTTGCCTGCTGTCGCTTATACTCACAGTCGTCCCTCTCCATTCACCCTTCACCCCAATTGGAAGTAGGTGAACAATATAAGTGGGAGGAGTGGAAACTAAGGGTTCACTTAAGGAGTGTTCTGAATCAAGTGAAAATTCACCTCAGGACATTAAATGCATGAGGACAATCTGCTCTGCACAGTCTGTGATTTCCTCTCTGAAACAAAGACTTCCGTCTGGCTTTGCTGCACAATGTTCATAACTGTTACCATTTGTCTGTGTCAACTTTTAATCTTTCAAATTCCTTTTTATTTTTAGTTTATTAGATACATGTACAATTGTTGTGCTGTGTTACTGCTCTCTTGGCCAGGTTTCCCTTGACTTACCAGCCTAAAAAAACAGTTTTAAAAACCCAATAAATAAAACAAATAAATGGATTCCAATGCTGCTGTGTAGCTACTGTTCAAAATATTGGCTACAAGTGCTTGCACACATTTCATTGGCCAAAACATTGCACTGCCAAGTAACAGCATGTTAACTTGGAAGACGAGTTGAGCTAGGTGGTTTATTGAGGCCACACAGTGCCAACAATGACACTATTAAAAAGAGCATTTCTTCACACTGTGTTGTTTAGTCAAAAGACAGGCTTCACCTTTTTTTTGTTGGTTCTGTTAACAGTGACTGCAATTGTATAATTTAACCTGAACCACCAGGCGCAGCTTGATTCTGGAAAGTTTAAACACAGTCTGACAAGAAAGCACAAATAATTCTCAATTATCCAAATAATAAGCTAAAAATTTAATCGATTTAACAACTTACTTATCTAAACATTCCTTATTATTAATAATATTACTAGAGTCCAACAAGTTTGCGCCTCTGAATGTATAAATAAGTGCTGTATAATTTTGATGTATTATTATTATTATTGTTTATTATTATATACATCTAAGGTCGGTTGTGCCGCTGTCTGTCTCTCTGTATTTGTCTTCTCTCACAGTCAGCTGGGATTGGCTCCAGCACCCAAAAAGGTTGATGGACTTTTTTTTTTGTGTTTATTCCACAGTGCCGAGTTGAATGGGATTGCCAAGATATTCAGAAATTCTTGCATTCTGTGCATCAGATTTGTTTTTACTGTCCTAAGTTATTGTTCTAAAATGGTTATAAGCAATGAGCTATACAGTCACGTTTCCTCTTTCAGGAAAGTGTTACGCAATGTCAGTCAAAGTACTACCGATTGTGATCTGCAGAATTCCTGAGCTCTGCAGAAGAAAATTAACTTCGCTCAGACTGGCTGCGAATGTCAATCTCAAGAGATAAACCAGCTGGATGACACTTTAATGTCTAATTTGCAGGCGGCACTCTGCAGTAAAAGCAGATAAGTCGGAAGCAGTAGATAACATGTTAATGGGTGTAACCGACATGTCAATTCATCACGTCTTAATTAGTCTAAACTTCATTAACTTTATCTTAATAACACCCCACTAAAATTAATGCCTTATTTAGCTAATTAGGAGATCTTCGTGTGACTGCAGCAGACTGTATCTTAGAATCATTTGTCTTAGAGCAACTTGTGCAAAAAAAAAGAAAAAGAAAAAATTAAGGTAATTGAATAAGCCTTTGTCCTTCAGTATCTCAAGATGACTTTACATTTATTTAGACAAGCAGTCAAAATATGATGGATTTCAATCCAGGATGTTTGTTTAATGAATGTATGCCAGAGCATTGACATGCCTGTCTGCATGAGTCAGTCTGCACACGGTGTGCTGCTTTGGGCAGGGGGAATAGGTAATATGGTCATAAGCCATGTTCCTCCACGCTGCCTGCACCAAGAGAAAAAAGCTAAAGTTGATACTTTGTCACAGTTTGCAAACAGAAGTGTCCAGTGGAGTGGAGGAGTTCATCTAATGGGTCAGTGAGCATGAACTAGCCGGTCTTTCATCTGTGTCAGCACCAGGAGGATGGAAGAGCTGAGAGATGGAACAGCTATTCGGAAAGGGAAAAAAAAGTGAGTGGATGAAGGGATTTATAACCAGGGGGTCAAAAAAGAAAAGATCTTCGCAGTGAATGAATGTGGGACATAAAGGAGAAATAGACTGGCATTAAAAAGGAGAAGAAGTCTGAGGAATCTGGTTTCATGAAGATAGAGATCACTAAATTGAACTCGTATGTTTTCACTAAATCAATCAGGTGTTGTTTTCAAGATGAAAGGCTGCAGTAAAAAAAAAATTGTACTGTGTCGCTCACAGTTTGTGGCAGATCCATTAGTTGGGAAGTGACTTAAAGGAAATCTGAGCCAGTGTGAGGTTACGGAGCTTTTTTTGGGATAACCTTGGAGATATTAACTCTCAGTAGGTCAGAGACAGAGACAGAGTTACAATGATTCGAGTTAAAAGGAAGGTCACGTTTCAAGATCACATAGTACATCTATCAAATGCAGTATTACGTGATACAAAAAAAAAAGGGTCCTTTGTTATTAACCTGTCAACAATAAAATCTGCCTGGTGTTTATTCCCACCAGACTCACTCAGGGAACACATTTCCAATCTGATAATTTGATAAAATATGTTTTTTAAACATTAGCATACACATCCACCCATCCATCCATCTATTCATCCATCGTAGTCCGTTTGGGGTCGCGGTGCATACAGAGCATCTGACTAATCCACTGTGATTTATTATAGAAACATTTGATTGCCCTGTTATTATATACTCACATTTTGTGTCATTTTTATTTCCTTGGGAAACACTGAAGTTACAACAAAATCATTTTATGGGGTGAACTAAGCATAGGTTATGAGCAGCCAGGGATACCTCAAAACATTATTTCAGGAGTCCACTAGTCACACCCCCTTGAAACTAACCAGGAAACGGTATCTCTCTCTGGATTTTAATGAACCCCTGTTGGTTTCTTTGATATTATTTTAGAAGCGATCTGCAATGATAATGTATTGTGTCTGTTATAGTTTCTCCATACAATGTCGTTGGACTCAGTCCTTCTGGAGTCACCAACCATCGACCTTTCGATCCACAGGTTTGATTTGACCACCATTTGTTGTTTTTGTTAAACTAGAGTCTTCTGATTCAAACCAGAGCTGTTGTGGATTAAGGATGATGTTCAGGGACACAGTATCTAAGAAATATTTGCATGTGGGCCATACCTTCATCCTTTAATGAAAGGTTCAGATTGAACTTTTATGTTCAGAGTTTGCATTGGTAACTTTCACGTAGATGTGAAGTGTGTTAGTATGTTGGATGGTCTGTCTCTCACGTGTCCTTGGCGTAACCTGCTTTCACACAAACTCAGCTGAGATTGGCTCCAGTGCATGTGTCCCTAAACTGAAAGAAGCAGGTTATAAGACGGACGGATGTTTGCCTCATTTATCACTGAAAAGCTGTGAGCAAATTCAGCAAAAACACATAACAAAAAAGGTTTTTAACTGTAAGTGTGTCGTTGTGGATCCAAATACCTTAATTGGGTAAGTGATCATATTTGGCAACTTTGTAATTTCTTTATATTTGTTGGAAATTAAAAACAGCAAGGTATGGCTCAGGGGTTCTGAGAATTGATGAAAATGGTTCTTCTGCTTTGAATTTTTCATAATTAAGCAAACACTGCTGTGTTTTGCCTCCTTTACTTTGCCTGAAGCATCTCTGCTCAACACTTTTACATGAGACAATATTTGCTCTGGTTCACTTGGATAATAAAGAGAATCTAAATGAGTTGTAGATAATAATTGAGGTATTTCTATTCAAAAAAAGATTCAAATTAATTCTCAGTAGCGTAAACAGAAAGAGTACATCAATTAATCTGTGACTTTGGTTAGTTTCACTCTTTAAAACTGGTTTAATCATATATTCAATGAATAAAATAAATGTTTTTTATGAATTATAAAGAATCACATCAATGTAAAACCTTAATGATTTTATATTAAACCATGGTCTTTCAAAAATGATTGTGATCTGTTAATAAAATAGCATTGCTAGCTAAAATACATTTTTTATTGTGCATCCATTGTTTTAAAATTTCTACTTGTTGAAGTTACACTTTAGACTACAAATAGTGGCCTTGTCTTGAGTGTTGCTTGCAGATAACTACCTGTAATTCACATTTCACGTGAGCTCTGAGCAGCTTTTAACTTGCAGCAGAAGAATGTGACAACAGAGCTCGAGTGTCAAACTCTAAACATATGTGTCTTTATGTTCTGTGAAGGCAAAACACCCTGAAGAGGTCACACATTGCTGAGTGGAAAACAAAAAGTGTCTTTGGTTCAAAAGAAATGAGAATAAAAATGCCAGACTGTCAACAGACTTTCAACAACTCCCCGTTTCATGATGAAACTGTAACGGTCTCTTGGGATTTGGCATTCCTGCTGGTGATAGACTGCTGTGGGAGTTAACTTGTAGCACATTTAAATTGTACTATCTTAAGGCTCAATTAGCCCCTCTGCTCACTGACCCCAACACCATGTGTAAAGAGGCTGTAATGAGAGGAAATAGCATAAGTGCCTCCATGCCTTCTGTTTGTCAAATGAGGTGCAGTTTTTCAGATGAACTATATATGTTCGAAAACCTCAAAACATATTGTAACGTAACACAGTTCACTTCTGGCATATTTCCCAATCATATCCATCTCCACTTTTCTCGAAGTCATTGCAATTTTACAGGATCTGGTTGCACAGTAGCAAACATGTTATACTAACCTCCCTTAACCTCATGTGGTAACGGTCAGCTACACCTAATGAGACGTATTCTGTTGCAATGTGCCCAAAGAAACAGAAACCATGTGCATAGTTCTGACTTTGCAACAGCTGACCATGTGAGAGGAAAACATTAGACCAAATGCCAGGAGACAATGCTTTTTCAGTTCAAGCTGGCCCAATTTTTATGAGATTCAGCACTTTGTGGATCCCAGAAAGCAGTCTGCGTCTTTGCAGGAGCTAGGACATTAATAATGGTTTTCTTTGTTCAATCCATGCATGTCTCTTGAGGTAACAGGAAATCTGAAAATCTGTCAAGATCTCGGTTCTTTTTTTCATCTTTGACTCTTGATTGTGGTTTGTAATTGTGTTTAACTGCGTGAACATACAGTACTTAGTGGTCTAGTTAAGACTGGAGTCTGCCTCTCCTCATCCTCTCTCGGTGTCTCTCGGGACAGGGCAGCTGTGTGCATCTCTCTACAGCGGGGTGAACAGTATGTACATTTGGGTTACAGTATTTGGACCAGCCTGAGCTGCTGTCAGCAAGTTTAACTATTACCCGCAGTGCAACATGGCAATAAATAAGTCTTAATACTTTACAGCTACTCACTTGTGCAGACACGTTGCTGAACATCGCTTTTAATTAGAGGCTAAGAGGATCAATATAAACACACAGACAGGGAGAAGTATAGTGATTAGAGGATTACTGAAAGTGTACAACTTAAACACAATAATTGTTTTGCATTGTCTTTATTTCTTTTTTTTTGCAGCTCAATTTCCACCGATTAAATTTTGACAGTTGCAAAAGTTGGGCAGCTACTTAAGGGTTTTTTTTCTTTTTCTATTCAATTGTATTCAGAACTTTGTTTCATGAAGTTATCACAGACTGTTGAACAAAATGGCCTAAATATTATGAAAAGGCTATAAATAAGTAGTCCTCTTTTTTTGTATCATATATTCTGCTACTCTCTTAGCCACCTAGTAAAGGCATTAACTTGTGTCTTCAGTTGATTTCTGGGTTACAGTCTGTCAACTCAATTGACCTGTATCCTCAACCACATCTTTCCTGAGTCATTGGAAAAGTTAAATTCACAACTTATTTTTTCCAATTTATTGATATGGAATAATTTTGTGGACACAACTACTAATGGTGACCTGAGGATTGCCGAGTACCGTGGATCGTCGGCTGTTGCTGCACGGTTCAGAACTGATCAAACTGATCAAACCTTTCAGATGAAACATAGATGAAACATATTCCAAAAAAAAAAAAAAAAGTCCAGTTGTCTTTCAATCCCCGCTACACATGGTTAAATTTTCGGCTATCCCAGATGACAGATAACAATTATGAGAGAATCATGGCAGTATCTTTAGTCTTGACTGTAAATCAGAGGTCCAACGTTGCACAAGTTTTTCAGACAGGTTCAAGGACGCACTTTGTCATGATCTTGCAACGAAAGACGACCTGCAATAAATTTCTGACAGCGTCAGAATATCAGGGTGATGGTGACTGCCGCTTCCACCTACATCAATTAACTAACCACTAAAAAGGCAGAATGAAAGGATGAACTTATCAATGCAACTCACTAAACCCAAATAGATGCTTTGTGGCTACAATGGCAAAGTAGGTCAAGAAAATTAAGTTGGATGTAAACTTCAATTTTTTTGAAGTTTCTCTCCAAACACATAAATGCCACAAGGGTGAGGCGTCTGCTCGTGAAGGGGTAGTGCACGCTCATAATGTTTTAATCTTGTACATCACATCAATCTATATATATCGTAGGCTGTGATTCAGCTTGGGTTTTTATTGTAGAAGTCATATATTGTAGAAATTTTATTAGATTCATGTCTCACAGTATAGCAAGCTGTGAACTTATGTGATTCCTTAAATCACACGATGTGTAGCAGCCATAAGAAAAGATTCAGAGAATCATGAATAGTTTCATGTTATTAATGGTTTCAGACCTTTGCAGGCATGCCCCCACATTTTGAGATGAAACCGAGGAACAGAGAATCTGCAGATTTTTAAACCCACTATAAATATGGCTGAATGGTTAGTACTAAAATTATCTTTGCTGTGACGAGTACAGAACTCATATTTACCACTGTGTTAATCAGACTTCAAATGTCTATGCATATATGTACAGTACATGATTGTGCCTGTTGAAACTATCCAACAAAATCTGTAGTATGCAACAATAAGTCCATTCCTTTTGACCAATGACCCCTGCTCCTGAGCTTCGCAATCCGATAAATAAGCAAAGTGCATTTTTAAACAGAACAAAAGAAAACAATGTGTCTTTGAAATAACGCTTTTCACAAAATAATGAACATGCAATGTATTTTTTCAAAGCTCACACCTCGAAGAAAGAGACTTGTCATGTGAAATATCACCCTTACTACAGTATGACCCAACATGCTAAGTGTTGAACCCTGCAGACTCCACATCTTTCAATTTATTGCTGAAAATCAAACACATCATAATCTCATCTAATTTGCGATATTTGAAATCATTCCTCACCACACACAGAGTCACTCTCCCGGTTACTATGTGGAAGTGTTATACACAATCAGAAACAAACCAGGTTTTGCTATGAGATCATATGTCATGTTTTCTTCCCCCCAGGGTGAACCCTCAAGCTCGGCTTTCACATCAGTTTCTCAGCCTGACAACACCAACAAAGTGTGAATGAGACTTATTTTATTGCCCTGACAAAAGATGCGATCTCCAATCTCCTTACCGTGCCAGCATGATATCAGCAATGACTAGACAATGGACCTTAATATGGTAAGCTAACAACCGCTGTCCCCTGTCTCACAAAAAACCGACGGATCAAATTTCTAATGACACTGAAAGAACAATGCAGAAGCAGACAAAAGGGTGTACACTTACAATTATAAATCCAGGAAGACCGGTGTTTATATGAAGTCCTGTGATTGTAATTTAGAGTAGTTGCCTTCGGGCGTGTTAGTAAGTGAGTGAGTGAGTGAGTGAGTGAGAGCATGAGGATGAGAGTGCACGGAGCCCAGCTTTGTGTTGGAGGCTGGAGTAATGTTGGATGAGTTCAAGTGGGCAATATTATCAGTCATCGGAGCATCACTCCATCTGCCAACGACTAATCATGACTATTTCTTTCATGCCGCCGCTCTCAGTCTGTCTCACAAATGTAAACACAGTTTTGTTTGTGTGCTCACAGCTCCTTCCTTGGTTACTGATCTGATGTGGGAAAGCATGTCGGTGTGTGAAAGCGTTGATGCGTCTCACACACCTGGGGGGAGAGCGGTGACATCAGCCACTCTCAGGGGAGGACATGGCTGGTGCTGGGCATGTCTGCCTATGCCTGCCACTATGGGGGAAGCTGGGAGTTTATAGTATTTGGCACGAGTGAGAGAGAGAGAGAGAGAGAGAGAGAGAGAGAGAGAGAGAGAGAGAGAGAGAGAGAGAGAGAGAGAGAGAGAGAGAGAGA
>OMNM01016638.1:2740-17728 GCA_900302745.1 Parablennius parvicornis | reverse complement strand
GAGAAAGAAAAATTGGGTTACGTGTGTCCTGGTCTACCCTTTCCCTCTAGTATTCACCTGGTTACTCATCCATTGCACAGAGCGCAGTACATGACTGACTGAGACACAGAGAGAGAGAGAGAGAGAGAGAGAGAGAGAGAGAGAGTGAAAGAGAGTGAAAGAGAGTGAAAGAGAGTGAATGAGAAGCGTAGGCAAGGGATCACACATAGATGCAAATGTCTTCCCGAAGGAGAAAAGATGTGCTGGGATACAAACATGGTCCCACAGAGATCCAGCCAATAATAAAGACTCATCCGTGAATCATTTATGGAGTCTCTGTGAGTAACTGCGTGTTCCAGATGCCACAGACACATAAATGGCTACAGTATGCTCAGCTTACAGTTCCCAAATGACAAAGATTTACGACTTTCCAAACTGCTGCACTCCTGGTAACCATTCAGCATATTCCGACAGAGCAGCAAATGTTTCCTTTTCAACAGTCCAACACATGACTTCATGTGACCCCTTTCCAGAGAGTCTTCATTCAGAAGACCAACACACACACACACACACACACACACACACACACACACACACACACACACACACACACACAGAATGTATCTGCATGTGTTTGTTTAGCTGAACGTCCGTCCTCGTGGTTTAGTGAGAATCTCCTGAACCGCAGTCTGAACTTCCAGCTCCACGCAGTGTTTATCTCCACACACACACTCTCCATCATCGTCTCTCCAGAACCGACACTTCAAACAGGTCTCTGGCTTCCAGTCGGTCGAGGATGAGTTTTTCTTTTAAAGGAAGTCGCCATAACGACGATGAGCCGTAATGTGGTTTACCATTCTTATTTACGGTAAATACTAACCCTTATGTCAAGATTGCCTGACCATGTGACCAACATTGAAATCAAAATCAAGACCCAAAGCATTCTGGGAAATACAGTCAAAAGGACACGGGCACGCCCGCTGGTTATTGTAGTATCTGAAATCACCCCGAGTGATGACATCATTAGACGACAAGCCAATGTGAGGTTATTTGGAGACAAACATTCTCACAATCTTGCAAAAGGACATTGATAGGATTTGAAAACTCAGCAAAGCCATGAAATAAAGCTGGCTACAACGCAGCTGATAAATGCGTTGTGTTCTTTAGTTTATTTCGTGGCACCGGCAGCAGACTCGGCAAAAACATCCCTGCTCACTGTGAATTAACAGTGAAACTGATATTTATTTCACACAGTTGTCCAAAGGAAGGACTCACAATAATCCTGAAAGGAACTGTGAAGATTACGTAACATTTTGTTTATAGGTTCATGTACTGTGTAATCACTGAAGATAATTAGGTTTTCCTAAAGTCACCATCTGCTTCTGCAACTTGTAAAAATCCGAAGATCTGCTGTTGTGGTGTGTGTGGAAGGAGAACAGGAGAAAAGATGAAGACGAAGACAAAGACAATGCTTCATATCAACAAACTAACATGGCAAGTATTTAAAAAGAAACGTGTGATATCGCAGTCAACGGTACTCGAAGCATAACTCTGCCTGTTGACAGGGAATGAAGATCTGACATTTTATACAAAACTATTAAAACCTCTCTTCATTGGAGCTCAGACTATGTTACGATGAGCACTAGGTATTGGAAGCCCTGAAGGAGAGCTTAAATGACAAGAACTACCAAACAACAGTTTGGCAAAAACAACAATATGAAGAGTACATAAAAGAAACAAATGTTACAAAACATACAAAACCACCAATCTGCATCTGCAGAATGTTTGTGGTGCAGAAGAACCAATAAATCTTTCACCGAAGAGAGCGACTGCAGCAACGTTCAAGGAGTCCATAATACCAAAAATAAATAGCCTCCCTGGTAGCACGCACACACACACACACACACACACACACACACACACACACACACACACACACACACACACACACAGGTGAGCTGGGTGTTTCCACAGTACTCTGTCATTACTCCTGTACCTGCTTGCCCTTTGAGAACTTGTTCATTGTGGAATATGAAGGACAAAGAGGATGAGGAGGAGGATGAAGAGGAGGAGGAGTAGGAGGAGGAGAAAGAGCGAAGTGAGGAGGAGGAGGAGGAGGAGGAGAAAGAGCGAAGTGAGGAGGAGGAGGAGGAGGAGAAGAGGAAGAGAATGGGGGAGAAGAGGAGGAAGAGCGTCGGGAGGAGGAGGAGAGGAGCAGCACTGATGGATGAGGAGGTGAAGTGCAGCTCAAGTCACTTTCGGGGTATCGATAGAGCCTCTGAGCAGGGCAGCAGTTAACTTCATGTAGTTATTGATCGGGAGACTCAGCTGATCGATCGGAGCCTTCGCTGATGGATTGGAGGAGCAGAGTGGAACAGTATATCTTCACGCAGTGCAAAGTATTTGGTGTAAGTACTGATGGAGGAAGGTTTCTGCTGCACATCGGCTCACAAATGAAATCATAACTACAAAGATGGAATACTGCTTTACAGCTCTGGTTGGAAGGTTCTTCTATCCTCGTCAAGATTGGTAGATCAACAATGTCAGGAGGCAGAAATGTTTAGTCTGAATCAAGAAAATAATCCTTCACATGTTGTTCTGTGGTGGGGCCACAGCATTGTGTGTGAAACAGTAGACCCCTCCATATTATTTCATTATTTTCATCACAGCACCTTGGTTATTCACAGGTGCACTGACGTATCTCAAATCAAAAACAGTCGGACATCTGTTCATTAAAATTTCCTTGTTGCCATTTATGTGTATTTGAGATCATCATCCTCATGATTTCTCCTGAAGTGGAGAGGTGTTCATACAGAAAAACTAACTGATGAAGTTCAAGGCCAGTACCCTCACCTCAGAGTCTTTCTTGGGGTTCAACTACATGTAAAACGATTTTAATAAAGTTTCACTCAATCCAAAGTGTTTCGTCCTAAAATATAGAAGGGAAATGTGAGCATTCATTTCCGCATCAGCCATCCATTAAAAACCTCTGTGACATCATGAAGATCATCTCATGGAAGACAGTGACAGGTTTATGCCGCAAATCAAACTCGAACAGAAAATCCAATCTCTCTTCACTCAGGGTTCTTTTACACAATAACGGTCCAGGTGACAACGCCTCCTTCATGTCAGAAAAAAGTTCTGCATTCACGCTGCAAAGGCAGACACTGGCCTGCCAGGCCACCAGGGGGCACTGTTGGTTGTTTCTGTAATGAAACCACAGCCAAGGGCAGAGAACAACATGCTATAAACTTCAACACAAAGGAGAGTACCTGACATCCGTGTGGACAGATGATGAATTGGATGCTAGTAGCGGTGAATCTCAACTATAAAACTACCAATAAAACAAAATTAGACGAAAGTTAGAACATGGACTGGCAGTCATGCCATTACAGAGGGCGCCATGTTTCTTACTCGTGCGTGAGCAGAAAAACTATTCACCGCGACGGTGGTGCACATGTGCAGTACCAGCGCTCCGTAGCCTCTACGGGGGGAGTCCAGAGCGTCGAAGAAAAGTTCTGCCTTGGGAGCTGGTTTGAAAAAGTGACGGTTGCAGTGGCTCCGAGCACCGCGGTCATATCAATGGAACCCCAAACGTGACAAATGTTTTGCAGTTACAGTCATATTTGTTGTGTAAACAGGCCCTCAGAAGAACTGAGGAGATGTTGATGTTCAACTATTATTATCTCCGTGCAGCAGCTCCAAAAAGCCCAGACATTTCTTCAGATGTGAAACACGTGAAGAAAGACTTTTCCGTACGTCTGAAGAGGCCGCCGTTCACTGCGACAACAGGCAGTCGGGCTCAGCAGGAGGTCATGCTTCAAGTTCTGCTCAAGAGTACTTAGTCAAGGGCCAAGTAGACACAGTGTCTGTGTGCACCTGAGACCACCTAGTTACCCGGGGACGCTCTGCAGCCCACAAAACAAACTGCCTGCAGAACATAAACAGCCAGGGTCCATAACTCCACCTGATAAAAAGGTAGCGGAGCAGACACAGCAGATGATAGAAACTTATTGCTTTCATCTGAAATACTAACGTAATCATGGTGATTGTCAGTCTCGGCTTTCTATGTGGAAATAACCGCAATGCCGTATAAGTTCATATGAGAGAAGCAGTACACGTCGCAGAATACCACAATCAATCAAAAGATTCAAACAGTCTCAATATTGCTCATATATTTCACCTGAATAAATAAATGTAAATCAAAATGCATCTTTGCCGTTTAAAGTCTCAACCTACAAACACATCACTTGTCAAGAAGAAATGACCACCAGCGAGAAGCATCGGTAAGACGACATTTGAAAGACAAATGTCTTCTCTTTGTTGTCTTTTGTGGGTTTTTTTTTTTTTTTTGACAGTTGAGAAATGAACATTTGCATTTTCCTGCAAACACACAAAGGCACAGCAGAATTTCTAGAAAGTTAAACCTCAGCACAGTAAGCCCCTCCCCCTCCGAGCTCTTACCACGTTGTAGCAGGACTTTCTGTCGGATCCGCTGAAGTGAAACGGCTCCACCGTGTTGCATTCCTGAATGAACGAGTTGAATCTCATGTTGATTTGTTTCAGGGGAATGATGCAGATGGCTGAGTTGGCTGTTGGCTCTGACGAGTTGGGCTTTCCCTGAGCGAAGGCAGTGAACAGCACGTCGTCGTTCTCCTCAACCATCAGCATCCTCTGCAGCTCCATGTCGTTCCCCACCTTAGTGACTTTTGCCGCCTGCAAAATGTTGAACATCTTCATGTTTTCCGTGGAGCGGCGCCGCCTCTTGTTGGTGCTGATGCACTCCAGGGGCATTTCTATGTAACGGCGGATCACGAGGTCGGAGGAGCACATGCGGACGATGCGGCTGTGGTAGGTCTGAGAGCCGCTGCTGACCTGCTGCACGGTGAGGAAGTAAGTGAAGGGTCCACTGTGGAAGGAGTACACATAGTGAAGGTAGTAGTTTCCACGTAGAGATGGGATCAGGTCCATGTACGAGAAGTTGGAGAAGAAAGTGAAGCCATCTTGGCTCGTCTTCATCTTCCTCAGAGAGATGGTATGGGGATGCGTTGGACTTCCTGATATGTTCCCTGTGCCTGGGATCTCGGAGTTCCCAACGAAGAACTTGATGACGTTGCTCTCCACATTGAGAACCTGAGATCCAGAGGGGCTGACAACAACATCTGCATCGATGGGTTGACCTTGGCCCTGCTTCACCTTGTCAGCGAAACAGTAGACTTGTTCTTCCACCGTTTTAAGGCTGATATCATCCTCCAGAACGTGACGGCGGCAAATGCCATTATCCGCCGAGCCACAGCTGTACAACCCTTTGTCGTAAATGGTTTCCACCACTAAAGCAATGTTATGGTTGTCCACCCTGCTGTCCAAGCTGTCCGAGGCTGTAGGTTTCCGTCCGCAGGTCTCGTTGATGAACAGCGGGCCCGTGTGGTACTCTGACAGCTTGGTGAGGTTCGGGGACAGAGCATATATTCTGTTCACGGCACCGACATAGATAATCCCGTCCAGCGTGACCATGTTCTGGATTGGAAAGTCTGCGGTGAACGTTGGCAGCTCGTAGGTGACCGAGAGGTTGAGTTTGCTCATCTCAGATGACTTATCACACCGGCCCTGCACGCTGAGGCACGAGGCCCACAGGAAGAACAAGGCGAGAAGCGAATGGAGATTCATCCTGTTCCAGAAAAGAGACACAAAAGAAAAGAGTCTGTATGAAAAGAACTGAAACATTGACCACAGACGCCTAAAAAGAAGCTTTGACTGTGTCTGAGGGAAACACTGAAGTCACTTTCACACTCAAAAATAGAACTTTGTTAGTAAAAACCACCAAAAGCAGCGATTACCCACAATGACTGGAAGCTTCATGGTGACACAAAGCTTCAATATCAGCGTGCTAATCATGAACATGTCTTTATCCTGACTGCACTGCAGACTAAGCAGTTCTGCAGCACCCTGCAGCACCCTGCTCTGCTCCTGGGTAACCACAACGTAATGGCCAGAGAGGTGAATCACCATCGGGAGGCTCCATCCTCGCTCCATCTTCGGGAGAAACGGCTCCACAGGGCTTACATTTAGACAGCACAACCCCAGGGAGCAGAGACAAACTCAATTAAAACCCAAAGAGGCAGCCAGTCCAGCCAAATGATAAATAACCCCAGCAGCTAAATGGCAGTCCACTGGGAGATGCTTTTAGTGATCGAGAGGGGGCTGAAGGAAGCTCAAACAGCACGAAGATTTGCAAAATGCACATTTGCATATTTCCTATTTGAACGTGGTTTTATCACTATCACATCTGAAAAACCAAAACAAGGCAACTAAAACCAGTGCAGTTCGTTTACTTCAGGTTTCCTATCTGTGCCCGCAGATCTGCATGAATTCAGCGCGCACATTGTTGTTTGTCTGCCTGCGTTTGTGCTTCTGCTTGAGTGAAGTCTGAAGAACAAAACCGTGATTTTCAAACAAAACGTGGACAATTTGAGCAAAACTCACAGGTGCTTTTATGAGGGGAGAAGAACATGAGAGGAACACTGTACATAAACCTAATCTGACGACCGAGGGGACACTTTGAAAATTATAGTGTTATCTCAGAAAGTGCAGATTATGAAAATTTTGCATTTAAAATCCAAAATTATAATTTTTTTTTTTTTGTACAAAAGAGCATAACAAACCGATAGTGGAACATTAATCGCTTGAATGGTGAAGGGAAGAAAAAGAAAGTTGTTTTGGTCTCAAATTATGAGTTTACTTGGTGCATATTGTTGCGCACCTGCACCCCGCAGCGTCACTGAAAGGGGACAAAAGACAAAGTAGAAAACAGAGAATGTTGTCGGTTTTAAAGGAAAGTGACTCACTACGAAAACGTCTCGGGGAGCACAAATATCGGAAGCCAGTGAAATGGTGTTAAGAGCCAGATAAAATGCATTTCAAAGACGCAGTGATGTCCCTACAAAGAAGAAACTTCTGTGTCAGTGAAGATATGTGCGCCTTTACGCATGAAAAGTGAAAAGAAAGTCACCTTTGTGAACAGTAGTGGTTCAAATCATATTCCGCTGGTCTCCTTCTCAAGAGCGGGGCTTCTTTGGCTTTTTCATAAAGTCCAGAGAGATCTCAAGATTCTTTCCTTTAATTAAAAAAAAAAAAATCGACAAAAAAAAAGTTTTCACAAATTCTCCAAATGATCAGTTTCAAATAGAAAGCTACAGTCCGGAGCCGTATGAGTGAAACGCGTGGATCCGTGTGTGTGAGTGTTTGTGTGTGTGTGTGTGTGTGAGTCCTGCGGGGAGCCGCCGCTGCGCTCACATCTCCTCTCGTGGAGCGTAAAAACGCTCCGCCTCCTCCCGGAGCGCTGCCTGCTCCGCATCCATCCAGGTGTTACACACACACACACGCGCGCACACACACACGTACGCACGCACACATACACATACGCACGCACACAGCGCGCGCGCGGAGGACAGAAGAGCAGAGCTGGGAGAGTAAATCATACAAGAGTTGTCATTATCTCAGAACGAATTCTTCCTAAAAACTCAGCCTGGTTTTGAGAAGAGGACATGTTATTGCGACTTCTCATGCTGAAAGAGTGAATCGATTTGTTTTTGGACGGAATTCATCCAGTTTTCACGTGTGAAGAGCAATAAAACGTGTTTACAGCACGCTTTCCTTTCTGTGTTACCTTGTCTGGAAACTACGACTTTAAACGTTACGAGGAGAACACAAAAATAGGGACAAGCGCACTCTTGTTGGGGTGGTGGTGGTGGTGGTCCACCTGACTCTCCTCCAAACGCTTGACTCACTGAGACGCGCCTCACTCGGCCGTTAATTGTGTGTGTGTGTGTGTGTGTGTGTGTGTGTGTGTGTGTGTGTGTGTGTGTGTGTGTTCTTGAGCTTAAAGAGCTTCATAACAAAATATTCTTTTTTCCACTTTACCTTAGTAGCTTCTCTGCTTCAGCAGCTTCAACAACAAGTCATTCTTTTCACAGAGAAGACAGATCTGCAGAAATGCGAGACTAACTTTTTTTTCCCCGAACAGCTTAACGTTAACTTCTCTCTTATCTCGTTTATACATTTCCCCAAAACCTTCTTCTTTTTTTTTCCCCCGGACTGGTCCATAGGCAGTCATTAGGGAGATATAGCAGTCCATCTCTCTCTCTGTAAACTAACGTACCAGCATTAGACACACCCATTTTCAGACTCTATAACTGATCACAATCGTATTAAACATCATTTGAGCTCTAATCCTGTTGGTTCTGAGACACTAACACAGCTCATCACAACAATGATCATGCAAGAAGTGATTCTACATAACTCTATTGAAGGTCAAATTAAAGGGATATTTCGAGTCTGAATATGTTAAGCGATTCTGACATGACTGGGGGATGTAGGATTTCTTTTATGAAAGCAGGTGTTACATTTTAATGGTTAATGCTAATGTTACTTTTTTTTTTTGTTACTGTATGTTATATTTGTAAATATGTATTAATTTGTGTGCCTGCCCGGGGACTGAAGATGGAAACGAGCTACAGTTAAAATCTGATACGAAGCATCTTTTCTTTAAGATTAATGTTTAATAAATAAATACATAAAGTGAACCGTTCTTCGGCAGCACATTTTCAAGAAAAAACTGAAATCCTTCGTACCTTCTTCAGTATCCATTTACATGAAAATGCAACTTTTTTGAAACGTGACCACTGTGTACATGCACCACGGTAGTTCGTATTTATTTTGTACATAAGCAAGTAGATGTCCAATAACAATTTTTTCCTTCAGAGTGTCATGACTCCCAGGCCATCTTCCCCTGGGACTTGGTAGTTTCATAGTTGACAGTCACTGTAATAATAATCCAACTTCATTGTCGGTCCATAGGAATGTCTGTGTGCGCTCCATTGTTAATGTCTAAACCATGTTTTATCTGTGTGCATGTGTGTGTGGTTTCATTACAAAAACAATCAACAGCATCAACTCATGGCCTGGCATGCTAACAACATGCTTTTCAGCATTTCTGCCATTTCCATGTCGACAGATGGTGTTTTCAAAATGCTGCTGCACAAACACAGAACGTTTCTGAAACAAAAATGCAAATAAAACAATGCGTTTTATCTTAATACACTGTCGTGACAATTTCATATGGGTGATAAATACATTCAATAATAGCTTCGCATGTCTCTAAACACACAATATATTTCAGGGATGATGTATAAAACACTTTATTTAAAAAGCTGCAAATTTTTGACTGACTTTTTCAGTGAAATCATCACAGTTTTGTCTACAAATTAACTATTACTGCTCAGAAAATCACATTCATAACCCAGAAGTCTCATCTTCTCTTCCATGGTTCACGTTATCGTTTCGGATCAATTTGGTTTCAAATGAAAATGTCCTCAAAGTCATTGTGTAATAAGCAGAAAAATGAACAAGCTCAAGGATTACGACGAGTTTGACAAAGATTATATTTGTCAGACTGTCTAATTGTGGGGAGGCCATGCTTTAATGGATTGCTATTGTAAATGTAATTAGGTCTAATAATGTTATAGGTGGTCAATACTTCACTGACAACAAGAAAACAAATATCATTGCTTATGACCAAAATTGTGCTTTTCAAAGCGGAACCATGAAGTTTCTTTCTAAACTTTTTGAAGTCATGTCCTGCTTTGTTGGTTGCCATGGGGACAGAGGTCCAATATAATCATTGTAACTCATCGACAATAATTTGTAAGGTGATACCGAAGCAGGCAGAACATTCTGGCTCTTACTACTTTCTAGCTTTGGGGGTATGTGAGTTCAAGAAGGAATAATGTCCATCCAGCCGTGCTAACACCACTGGAAGCAGGTGATTGTACTTCAATTAGTTTGTCTTTTATGTCTTGGAGGTGAAACAACCACACAGCAAAAATAAACCTGTCCTTCCATTGATCTCCGATTCAACTGCGATACCATTAAGCTACTCGATGAGGGAAGGAAATATATTGAACAAAGCGTGAACAGGATGTGAAGTCCATAAAGATTCACTTCCAACTGTCATGTGATTTGGCATTTTGCTGACATTGTCAACCACAAAATCCAGGAGAAGATTTTCACACCATAAAATAAGCTACATGTCTCCTGCACTGCCCTAATACCAACTGCTGCTGCTTATTACAGCCAGTGTTCAAGAGTGTGTGTGGAAGTGTTTATGATCCTCTTCATGGCTGTCTCGAGTCATAGCACAGTCTTTTCCTGAACACTGCCCCCCCCCCATAGACACACACCGTAAGTCACACACTATATTTGTTTTTCAATACTTCGCTCACTTTATTTCACGAGTGTAGCCGACCTTCAGAAAGAAATAAAAAGTCATATAAACTTCATCAATGGTTTGATAGCGAAATGATGTCTTACAGACATCAAGATAAATGGGGGGGGTGGGTGGAGGTTCTTACCACCTCTGTGAGCAGGCAGCAGACTGTAGCCCACTGACGACTTGCCCTTTATATGAAGTTACTCTTTGTGCTGCAGAGAACTGAGACTTTTCATTTTGATGAATTCTTCAACAGCAAACCAACCAGTGTGACTCACCGAACACAATTCACAGTTTCCTTCTGCTAATAAGTTGAACCAAACTTCCCTTCCTCAATATCTTTCACCAAAACATCATGTTACCAGGACAACATCGCATCATCTTCTATTCGAGTACCACTTGGAGTTCAGCAGGTTTGATTGCAATACAGAGAGGCATCTGACAGTGATTGCTAATATGATTGCGGTTTATTCTTCCAGCAGAGTTTCCTATACTAAAGAGTGTATTTGATGAATTCCAAGTTTTCTTTGTTAATCATTGGCAGGAACCCCATCGAGGTGGGAACGCTAAGGCAAGAACGTTGCTGAAGAAGTTTTGACCGTGCCAATGCAGCTGCTGCCATCTGACGTGTCCTGCCAAACAGAAACAGCCCGGCGGATGATTGTTAGATTAAGAAGGAAGGTCTTCAAACAGCCAAGCACCTGGTAAGTGTGAAGTGGCTGCTTCTCAGGTTTCAACCTTTCGAGATGATGGGAGGGAAAACGGCAGCGGTCCTTTGGAATTAGGGGACCAAACGATCTTCAAAAATCCATCCA
Source organism: Parablennius parvicornis (assembly GCA_900302745.1). NCBI lineage: Eukaryota > Metazoa > Chordata > Actinopteri > Blenniiformes > Blenniidae > Parablennius > Parablennius parvicornis. The sequence continues at coordinate 6,667 of OMNM01016638.1, read as the reverse complement.
TCCATCGTGTGCATTTTAAAAAGGGTGCACACAAATGTGTGGTAATCTGCTGACAGTACTCGCAAAAATTATGGATTGCATCTCGTCTCGACAACCACAAAGACAAAACATATAGACACCTCATCCACCAAAAAAAGAGATCAAAACCTTTGCAGCAGCAGTACCGGAGCACATGCTCAAAAAGGAAACTTGATCTTTTCAAATACTCTTTGACAAATAGGAAACTATGCAAATGATGCCTTTCCTCTCCGACTGACTCACTTCTTCAGAAAGGAAGAAATAGCACCAGAAATCATCTGGGTTTTTTTTTTTCTTAAACCAATGACCAATTGTGTATTGTTTAAACTAAACCATATAATCTTGGATGCATTTCCTAATTCACATTTCGCAAAGCCACACCTCTGCTGGGTGTTTAAAAGAGTCTGGAAAATGTTCAATGGTGAGTCAGAACAGACTAGAACATCAGGCCAGCACACTGCACAAGTTTCCAAAGCGTTAAGATTCACTTTGCGTAGATGGCGAACAGCTTAAATCCGGCTGCCATCATACTTCCAAAGACATGACAGGTGCACCACCTTTTAAATTACCACCTTGGCGCCGGGCTCTCAGCTTTGCGAGTACTGTGATCTGCGTTGCTTCTTGAAAGCAGAGCCTGTACTCTTCTTCCACTATCGGGTTCCTTCACTCCGCACATCCAGTCCATCACGACAGCAGTAATGTAACTGCAGATGACTCGAACCGTAACTGTTTTCCCAGGTCTGCTGCTCGTGGCCGACGTCCTCTGTCATCATTTTCTTTGTTTTACTTCTGACATCATCTTTTATTGAAGGCGGTCACAGTTACCTAACCCTAATAGACGGACAATAAGGTTTCACTAACTTACGATAAGAAAACAACAATTTTGGCAGAATGTGTAACGTGTATTTGATTCAAAAAATTGTAGTAAGAATGAATAGAATCTTATAGCCACAGGACTGATATGTTGAAGAAATTCATCCATGGTGGATACAAGCAATAAATCCACCGTAATGATTTGCGCATTGTATGAGAAAGTCGTGTCTTCTCCAGGGTTGCCAGATCTGACTCACTGTTTACAACCCAAATAGAACATAGAACTCAACCACCTCAATAAAAATCGCAACCTCTGTAGAAACTCATGTTGAAAAGATATAACTATTATATGCGAAATAATGAGCACGTAATAAACACATGACTGCAGTAAATAAACAAAGAAATAAGTAACACAAACATTAAGCAGAAACCCGCCCAATCTGGCAACACGGATCTTTTACCCGAGAGGAGCATGGAGTGAACTTGGACACAGTTAATTTTACAGATGCAGAAACAGCCTGTTCTCAGTAGAACAATGTGAAAATGTTGTAAAATTTAATAATATGGGACCTTTAATAAGTCACCTTCAAAATGCACTCAAATTTAATCTGCAATCTACCTGCATGAGCAAGTATATTGGCATTTTGTCTGCAGGATCTTAGTAAATCAGGCCCTCTGCTTTTAATAAATTCAGCTATTTTGTTGATAGCAATTGTTAATGTTTTTGAATTCATAGCATATAGAAAACCTCGTCATCATTTCAGGTCGACACAGCCTGCATATGACACTCCTTTCCATTGCCTACGAGATTGAAATCTTCCCATGAAAGAATTTATCTCCATTATCAGTCTTTTTCTATGCCCGTCAGTGTCTTTTGAGCAGTCTTACCTCTGTCCTCTCTAGACAGTGTCACTTCCCCCTGGAGGTGTCATAAGTCTTACACGGCCTAAGTAGAGAAGATTAGAACTTAAAACAAGGGATTTTTGCTCCTTTACACAGGTTTCTCAGCAGACTCACATGAGCACGACTCCTCACCAGACAGGGCCATTTCAGTGTCACAAAGGGGAGATTGAGTTTTTTAAAAAGTGAGATTACAAGCAAATTTATGAACAGGGGGCCATTCATCATCGAGCTGTGCCATTTTGCATGGATCAGGAAATCAATAAGGACCTGCTCAGAGATTGATAAAACACTGAGTAAGTGATAAAACTCTCCTGACATTTCTAGTACCAAAGCTGTTTTTGCTGGATGGTAATGATTATGCACAGTTTGCTGAATGTACAAAATACTGCTGAAAGTTCACGTTTGAGTGATTTCATACTGGTTTGATTTCGTTCATCTGCATCTCATGATTAAGACTGAATAATTTACAGCAGAATGGTTTGGACTGTCTAGCACACTACAGGTACAAACATTCACTATATTTCTATTTATTACAAACTAGTTCTGTCAAAGGGTTAAAATGTATTAATCAGATTAATCATAGGGTTGCTGTGGATTCATTTTGATTAATCACAAATATATAGTAACTTGTTGACATTGTCCAAGAGGAGAGCGGGCCGCTTATTTACAATGTTGCTGCAACTGAAAACAGTCTGCAGAAACTCAGACTAACATTTGCAGAAAATTAACAGACGAGTTTTATGTGATAGAAAAAAAATCTTTAACGAATGTCAATAACGTAAATGCTTAAATTGTTTTTGCTTCTCCTTAAAAAAGAGATATGGTTCATTACAGTCCATCTCCCAGCATGCTTCACTTTCAGTCCTAAAACAGAGTCTCATCTGTAGGTTGATGATCATTCACTTCAGACATGCAGACCATGATAATATTAATATTTACATATGTATATATAGAGAGAATCATACACTCAGTTCAAATATGAACTGAGCATATACTCCCCACAGCTATACTGTAAATAATCCCACTCATACCCGACATGCACACAGTTGTTCTTGGGTGAGTTTCAGTCCTGCAATATTCAGTCAACGGTTACATTTTCTAATCAAACTCGTCAAATCATGGAAGCATGGAAGAGAAGCAATGAGGTAGCTATCCTTCATGGCAGCATCACTGATATCTCAGCTCAGTCTCAGTGTGTTGTGTCCAAATTCTCTTAAGAAATGTGTTTGAAAATCAATGTTTTATTTGAATTTTTTAGCACATGCTTGTTGGTTTGATGGACCAATTTGGAGTTTCTGGGCCACAAGCCTTATATTTGAAAAACTTGACTCAAAGGCTTTGATCCTTTGCTTCCATCACAGAGGTTTTGAACAGAGTCCACACTCTGGAAGTAATATGAAAAACCAGCAGAGCGCATGCGGCTTATGTGGTAAAGTACAACGTCTTCCTGTCCCACGGTTGGCGCCAAGCTGAACCCAACACTTTGCACAGCTGCTCTCCAACCATTGGTGGTAATAAGGCCAGCACAAGGCAAGTCTCCTCAAATGTTTACCAAATACAGAGCAGCTTGCTGGAGCTGTGAAGTGCTGATTAAACAACCTGCCATCTCAGAGACACAGACATCTACTGGGTATGTTAAATAAGGAAGAGGAAGAGGCTTCATCACCGTGAGGAATGACAGCAGAGAGTGTGACGTCTGTCCGCCTACCATCCAAGTATCAATTCATATCTCCTTGAGATTTTGTTTATTCAGAGTGTTTGCTGTGGAAGATAAAAGGGGATAAGAGACAACCACCTTTGACTCCAGCGTGAACCATAATATTGTGTGTGCTCTTCATTGGGAGCTGTAGTAACATAATGAGATTACGTTGCTAAATCTGACTGATTCTGTGGGTGATGTGACGGATTCCAGACACAGTAATAAAACACAAATTGAAGCTTGAAGGCCTCCAAAGCACAAAATGCTTTAAGTACAGTGAGAAATGAGTGTAGTATGACGGGGAAGCAGAAGTGAGGAGAGCAGGGGCCAGATTTTTTTTTTTTTCAGCCCAAAGCTAAAATAGTCTTATCCTCTTCTTCATGTGGACTATTTTTACCTCCTGCCTTAATCCCTCCACTTCAATCAGGGGGAGTTTAAACAACTCAAGACTCTATATATATATATATATATATATATATATATATATATTTTTT